>CM034540.1:37219813-37232313 GCA_020002185.1 Paraescarpia echinospica | reverse complement strand
AAGGGTCTAGAGGGGCTCGGTCACGTGGGCCCATTCATAAAGGTCTACGGGCATGCTAAATCCCAATGGTTTGGGGGGCACGTGCCCCCATGCCCCCTTGGATCCTCCTATGCGCATACAATGTGCTCTACCCAATACCTAAACACAGTTGTTTTCTGACGTGTGCGAATACGTCAGAACTCATTATATTGACATGACATCATTACAGGTCGTGTGTGTATGTGGGTATGATGATATAATTATATGACTGCGTGCATTGTGAACATATGATACGTGTATTGTGTATGGCACGTCTACGTGTGTTGTGAACAACACGTCTCTGTGTTATGCGATTGGTACGATTATTGTGAATGATACGGCTACGTGTGCTGTGAATGATACGGCTACGTTTGTTGTGAATGATACAGCTACGTGTGATGTGAATGATACGGCTACGTGTGACGTAAATGGTACGGCTACGTGTGTTGTGAGTGGTACGGCTACGTGTGCTGTGAATGATACGGCCACGTGTATTGTGAGCGTATGTTGCCAGATACTCTCGCGGTTCTGCAGCCATCAGCTGGTGGCCGAGTTATCGTGAGTGACGAAATGTTGTTGGGTTTAACGCCACGGCAACGCGGTGTGTTATCTAAACGACCAAGCTGGTGAAAAGTGGTGCAGGCTACTCGCAACTGTTGGGAGGGAGGGAGGGATGGATGGATGGATGGATGGAGGGAGGGAGGGAGGGATGGAGGGAGGGAGGGAGGGAGGGAGGGACGGACGGACGGACGGAGAGAGGCGGGGCGAGAGCGAGCAAGCCAGTGAGCGCGAGTTATTGACGTCTCTCCCAGTCCGAGAGAAAACGGCCACTGTGATAGGCAAACGTTGCGTAAGAGACGAGAAGGGTGCGATACACTGCCCACTGACATACCCTCGTACACGGCTTACTACAGGGATATCGCAGCCTAATCAACGGCCGTCATCCGCCAGCTCGGCCGTTTACACGAAGGTGTTGTGTGTACTGATAGGGCGCTCCACCCGCGATAAATAGATCCCGTGACAGTTAGCCGCAGCCAACAACAATCGGTCGCTAACGACAGCGTTAAGCCGAGGGTTTGGTGAGGCTTGTTGACGGAAAGCAAACTTCGGTTCAGCTTCTTGTTCAACAAGTCTTGTTTGGTGCGAAGGGCTGCACATTATTCGGTTATATAATTCAACATTTGTTCGCGTTATATCGAACAGTGTAGAAACTAAATTAAATCCTAGACGTTCGTTGTCCAAAGCATCGGAAGCATAAACATCGGGAGGATTGTCATCCCAGAGCTCCGCGCGCGCGCACGTGCGTACTTGTTTTACAGCTTGTGTGCGTGCCTGTGACTGTATGCAATTTCACACACACACACGCACGCACGCGCGCACGCGCGCACACACGCACACACGCACACACGCACACACGCATACACGCACACACACACGTACGCACGCAGACAGTACGTACGTACTCACGTTCGCACCCACACACGCACGCGCACACGCATACACGCGAACAGATAGACGCACAGTATTAGTATTAAAAAGAGAACACTAAAAAGTATCAGTCCATACGTTTTATTGAACGGGAACATATTCGGTGTTGGTTATTCCACAATACATTCTACGTAACCTTCTGCACAGAGAAATGGTCGATTGGTGTTCACCCGTTAGCATAAAGTAACTACACAGTCGCACGGTTACAAAATGTCGCGGTGCAAATAATCCTCGACAGGTGCGACATCTCCACACGGCGGCATACGATCAATGAACGCGGAAGTAAAACATCCGAGCGTTTCCTCTCCAGGGCCCGTGACCACCGCTGACCCGGTGCACGCATTTCCGCGACATTCCTATCGGGGCTTTCTCAATGCCACTTCTAGTATTTCTCCTGAGAAAAAAAACGCGCACCATTTTCTAGTATTTCTCGACTAAAAACATGTTGCGGCGTATCTAGTATTTCTGGCTAACACAAAAGCCGAGTGTGCGGTGCGACCCCCAGCGACAACCCCCCGGGCCCTCGTGTTTGGTGCATAGTCACGCGTTTTCCAATTAAATCTCAAATTGCCGTTCACCCAACAGGCATTGAGACAGGAAATAGTTGTCCATGTTAAATTTTCCATCTCGCGATGAAGCCCTATTTGCGTTCACCCAAACGCTGCAGCTGCAATTCCGATCATAGTATGATGTTCCGATTGTGTTAAGTCAAACAAATAATACATGTTGGATAGTATTTATATAACAGTGTTCTTCGTAGGATTATATAAAAAATAAACAGTGGTTTTAGTTTTTTTTTAAATTATAATTCATAGACCGATGTATATATATATATATATATATATATACACATATATATATCGGATATATATATATATATATATATAATATATATATATATATATATACGAACTATATCGGAATATCAACATAAAGTGTAATATATCGAATCGTGGTACGTGGACAGGTATATTCCATTAGTTCTAGTTGCATATCACACCGTTTGTCAAGAACGCAGACACGCGTGGCTGGTTTAAAAGCTGACTGGGTGGTGAATGGTCGAATGTTTTATCAGCATCTTGCTTGTACTCTGTATACTAGGGTGGAGGTTTTGACAAATATTTGGGTAAACGGTTTCCTATTCCCTGTGAACGTCGATACTGGTTATCGACGAGAACACGCTAAATAAACCGCGCCGTTAGTGATGCCGGGTCGGATCATGCGTGGCTTGTTTCGATTGGTTGGACGCCAGTGCGGTTGTACTATCGGGCAGAGTGTGTGCACGCGCGCGCAGATATACGCACTCAGCACGGGATGAACATATTATTGTTAACACATGTTGTGTGTGTTAGATTGTCAGTGTTGTGTTCTACTATGCGTGCATGTAGGCACGCAGGGAAGGAATTCACGAAACGTACGGGAAACAGCTGTCCTTCCTCCCACTTACTAACGATAATATATATACATATATATATATGTGTGTGTGTGTGTGTGTGTGTGTGTGTGTGTGTGTGTGTGTGTGTGTGTGTACGTGTTTGTGTACGTGTTTTTGTGCGTGTGCGTGCCTGTGTCCCTGTCATGACGTTGTAGCGGGATATGCGCTAAATAATATTAAAATAAGGTTAAACCCACGGTAAACTTCGTTAGCGTCCAATGTTAATTACCTTATGAAATTGGCTTCGGGGTATATAACCGATTAGGCCCCTTCTCATATTGCACCTGAATGTTCCCCCATTACACATCCCCGCTGACCACTGCGTCTTTCCAGGGCTGGGCTACAGCGACTACGAAGGCTCGAAGCAACGAGGTCAAAAACGCATGCGCACTATCTTTAAACACCACCAACTGCGCACTCTCAAGACATATTTCGCCCTCAATCAGAACCCGGATGCGAAGGATCTGACCCAACTGTCGCAGAAGACGGTGCTGAACAGAAAAGTGTTGCAGGTACGTCGTCCAGGCTTTGCCTCTAAACTTTCCCTTTTGTCTGTCGCAGGCGCCATCCAGAACGAGGCTGACATGGCGTACAGCCAAGATGGCTACGTCCAGATGGCACGACAAAAACGCATGCGCACTTCGTTCAAGCACCACCAGTTACGAACAATGAAGTCGTACTTTTCTCTCAATCACAATCCGGACGCGAAGGACTTGAAACAGTTGGCCCAGAAAACCGGACTTAGTAAACGGATCCTGCAGGTATGTCCTGGCTAATACCGACATACGACGCCAGGCGGCGCTCTCACCAGGCCCACCCAAAAGACCAGAAAGGCCGCGAAAACAATCAACAAACGCGGTTATCTATTTCTCAACTAATGTGTGGCATACAGCATGCTGCAATAAACATTTCTCTACCGTTGATGACACAGAGATCAATTCATTCATAAAGGAAGCACATTTCGTTTAGTTTTAGTATCGTTATATATACAGTCGACTCTCGCCATAAGGTTTCCTGATATAACGAACAACAGCTCAAAAGGAACAACCCGCGTTCTAGCGTGCGCTGTGTTAATTATGTACCCACGGATATAACGAACATCAGATACACGGAACATGTACCCTTAGTTCGAATGTTCACTGTATAGTGGAACCACACTATTAAGGTTACCTGAATGGCGAGGTGACCGTATTCGCGAGACTTATTTCCTGCAGGTTTCTATTACAGAAATAACTTGGGACTATCGTTGTCTGACCTTAATTGCGACGTGGCTGCATTGCCGAGGTGACTCTAAAGCGAAATTATGTCAGTTGTTTGTAAATGTAAATAAGGCGAGTGCGTCTTTCTGTGGCAATCTCTCATTCTCTCGTCCGCCGTGTTGCAGGTCTGGTTTCAAAACGCGCGCGCCAAATACCGACGCAATCAGCTAAAGCAGCAGGATCGGTCGGCGTGCGCGGACGACGGGGGCACATGTCCGACCCAGGACGGCGGCTCCTTCACGCTCGATGACTCCTGCAGTAACAGCAGCAGCAAGCTGACGGCGGCCGAGGCGTCGAGCGGCGCCCACTCACCGGCCGCATCAGACATCAGCTCCTCGCCCTCCATCTCCGTGCTCCGGGGCAACACATCCGAGTCGGAGTCACTCCCGTCAGGCAGCGCGCTCGCCGGACTGTTTTCCAGTCTACACAGTGGTCTATGAATGACGTAACATCCGGGGCAGCTCGTCGGAGTCACTCCCGTCAGGCATCGCGCTCGCCGGACTCTACTCCAGTCTCCACAGTGGTCTAAGAATGACGTCACATCCGGGCATGACACCACGTGACCAATTACAGGAGGGATATCACGTCGCGTGAGATTTCTGCGTTTGCGCTTGGACAACGAATGTGTAGTTTGCGAAGACGGGCGTTGTCCGTTTGCGTGTCCGATACACGCACCGGAGTTAAGTTGCTTCGACGGCTACACCGAAATGCTGAGATCTCACCACGTGTTGCACCTCGTTTGGGTTCGTGATCGAGTACTCAAGTCGGAGCGTATGAGTGTTGTTTGTATTTAGTATTTATTGTGGACATCGCAGGAAAGAGGCGCAAGAAGCAATTCGCTCATTCTCCCATTGTGTTCATTCGGCGTCTTTAGTGAGTATCGTGTTTCTATGGTGACACAGTTTTCTCGAATTCCACATGTGCATGGTGGCCAGAGCGTTGCACATTTGTGTTTGCAGTGTTCGGAAGTCGACCTGGTTTGCCCGCTGAGACAATCAGACAGACAAAGACAGGGGAGACTGCAGCACGTACAGGCCACTAGTGTAATTTTAAGTGTCATTCTAAAGAGCATTGCCAACACAACTACGAACTAATAAACTACAGTACCAATCCGATAAAAGCCTCTTGTTTTCCCCAAATCAGCCCAATTCACCCTCACTCACTCACTCACTCACTCACTCACTCACTCACTCACTCACTCACTCACTCACTCACTCACTCACTCACTCACTCACTCACTCACTCACTCACTCACTCACTCACTCACTCACTCACTCACTCACTCACTCACTCACTCCACTCACTCCACTCACTCACTCCACTCACTCACTCACTCATTCACTCACTCCACTCCACTCCACTACACACACACACACACACACACACACACACACACACACACACACACACACACACACACACACACTCACCTACACACACACTCCCACACACTCCCTCACTCACCCACCCACACACACACACACACGCACACACACTCACCTCACCTCACTCCACTCACTCACCACTCACCTCACCCACCACCCAATTGAATTCTCACCCTCACTCACTCACCCACCACCTCACCACCACCACTCACTCACCTTCCTCGATTCACTCACTCACTCACTCACTCACTCACTCACTCACTCACTCACTCACTCACTCACTCACTCACTCACTCACTCACTCACTCACTCACTCACTCACTCACTCACTCACTCACTCACTCACTCACTCACTCACTCACTCACTCACTCACTCACTCCCTTCCTCCCTCCCTCCCTCACTCCCTCACTCCCTCACTCACTCACTCACTCACTCACTCACTCACTCACTCACTCACTCACACGCACACTCACACGCACACACACACACACACACACACACACACACACACACACACACACACACACACACACACACACACACACACACACACACACACACACACACACACACATTCTCCCAGGAATGACGGCATTACAATGAAAGAACGGCCGTGCTCCCATGGATGACGACAGGAAGATGAATGAATGGCCGTGCTATTAAGGATAACGGCAGGGGATGAATGAATGGCCGTGCTCCCAGGAATGACGGCAGGAAGATGATGAGTGAATGGCCGTGCTCCCATGGATGACGGCAGGAAGATGAATGAATGACCGTGCTCTCAGGGATGAAGGCAGAGGGATGAGTAAATGTTCGTGCCCACATGGACGTCGGGCGCTCTCAAGTGGATGTTTACTCTTGCGTATCATTCCGCCATCATCGCCGGCATTAAGCGGCGGTGATGATGTGTGACGGTATCAGCGCGCGACGTCGTTAAGGGCCCCACGAGCCACGCTGACTGAGGTCGTAAACACGGCCCGGCGTAGGCGCCTACTACGCCGGCTCACCCGCTACGTTTACGAGTCACGGCCAGATGCCGCTGACGTCACGACATCACGAGCAGGTTTATAAGACAGTGTGGTAGTTGACTGGGCTAAATCGCGTATAGGTACAGATGTTCACTTCCTGTTCTAAAGAGGAAGCGAGAACAAGAGCGAGAGCGAGAGCGAGAGCGAGAGCGAGAGCGAGAGTGAGGGGAGAGTTACTGGAGGAGAGGGGCAGGGAGAGAGAGGGGTGACAGAGATAGTGAGAGAGAAAAAAAAGAACGAGGCGAGAGATAGGAGAGTGGGACAGAGAGAGAGAGAGACCGGGTAGAGAAAGAGAGAGAGATATATATATATATATATATATATATATATATAGAGAGAGAGAGAGAGAGAGAGAGAGAGAGAGAGGAGAGAGAGGGAGAGATAAGGTAGAGAGAGGAGAGAGAGAGTGAGAGAGAAGGTAGAGAGAGAGGAGAGAGAGTGAGAGTGAGTGCGAGGAGAGAGGGCTGCGGAACGGAGTGAGATATATGTATTGCGGAGACCATCAATGAACACAATAATACAGCTCCCCGGGTAGTGCTGCCCGGAAGTTGTGGTGCGTGTTTGTTACAACACTGTTGAACGCTCCAGCCTGGCGGCCGAGCGCTCTCTGTGGCGTAATCTCTTAATGAACAGAACATCAAACACAACCACTTCTAATATCAACAAGTGCTATAAACCAAACCACAATGATTCTTGTATAATTGGTTTCAAACTGTGTGGGAATGTCGCGCGTTGTATTTACACCAACGTCTAGTATTACACATCACAAAATCCTTCTAAGTTTATGTCAACGATAAATGTTAGATGTCATTAAAATAATTACCCTACGTTACAACATCTTGTAACGTTAAACATGATGAGATTGACGTTGGCATATTTAAGCTGTAACAATTAAAACATGAAAATGGCCAAACAAAAATTTCTTAACGATTTTCTCAGTGTTCTGATTTTCACAACATTTCTTTAAAATTATTGAGCCTCAATAATTTTAATGTGATTTTAATATTTATGAGCTGTGACAATTTAGAATGTGAAAATTGCAAAATACAACATAAAAATAATCGTAACTGTTTATCTACCGATGCAAACGTCACGTTATTGAAAAACACCTTAATAATTAGCTGAAGTTAAACAGAGCAGAAATGACAAGCCTCGGGCGCGCGCCAAACAATACTTCAAATGCACGAACTCTACGCGTCGACATGAGGTTGAACTAAAACTAGATTGGGCTTAAACGGAATTTTAAGGCAACCACTGTATGTAACAAAGTAGTCAAATAAGACTCACTCACTCACTCACTCACTCACTCACTCACTCACTCACTCACTCACTCACTCACTCACTCACTCACTCACTCACTCACTCACTCACTCACTCACTCACTCACTCACTCACTCACTCACTCACTCACTCACTCACTCACTCACTCACTCACTCACTCACTCACTCACTCACTCACTCACTCACTCACTCACTCACTCACTCACTCACTCGCTCTCTCGCTCGCTCACTCACTCCCTCATTCACTCACTCGCAAGTTCCCTCCCTCTCTCCACCACGCACCCATTCACCCTCTCACTCACTCACGCAGCCACCCACCCTCCCATTCACTCACTCATTCACTCAGCCACTCACCCTTCCACTCACTCACTCACTCACTCACTCACTCACTCACTCACTCACTCACTCACTCACTCATTCACTCACTCACTCACTCACTCATCAACCCACTGACCCACACACTCACTCATTCATTCTCCCACTCACCCACCTACCCACTCACCCACTCATTCACTCACCCACTCACCCACTCATTCACTCACCCACTCACCCACTCATTCACTCACTCACTCATTCACTCACCCACTCACCCACTCATTCACTCACTCACTCACTCACTCACTCACTCACTCTATCAGTCAGACAACCTATTTTAGTGTAATTCCATTATTGCTTATATCTATATATAGAATATGCAGACTAAAACAAAATTCTCATAAGCCCAAAGGTAAATAATAAAGCATCGTTATCAGTGTTGGTAACTCTAGGTAAAACAGATCGATAGTCAGTATAAATAACAGTATACACAAAACAATTATGATAAGTAATAAAAGTATATTTTAATGATTAAATTCCACCCATATATACACAACTATATTCCAACCAGTGAGTTGTACACATGATTTACAATCAGTGAGTTGTACACACGGTTATTCTTCACCCAGTGAGTTGTACACATTGTTATACTCCAACAAGTTAGTTGTATACATGGCGTCCAACCAGTGAGTTGTACACATGGTTATACTCCAACCAGTGAGTTGTACACACGGCTATGCAACATCTCGCTGGTTACGGTAACAGTTGGTTATGACGTAACAGCAACGACACATCACTGGTTACTGTAACAATTGGTTAATCGTAACAGCAGCAAAACGTCGCTGGTTATTGTAACAATTGGTTGAGACGTAACAACAACAACAACACATTACTGGTTGTTGAAGCAATTGGTTGAAACATAACAGCGACGACACATCGCTGGTTACTGTAACAACTAGTTAATCGTAACAACAGCAACATATCGCTGGTTACTGTAACAATTGGTTGAGACGTAACAGCAGCAACACCTCGCTGGTTACTGTAACAATTGGTTAATCGTAACAGCAGCAACACTTCGCTGGTTACTGTAACAATTGGTTAATCGTAACAGCAGCAACACCTCGATGGTTACTGTGACAATTGATTAATCGTAACAGCAGCAACACGTCGCTGGTCATTGTAACAGTTGGTTGTGACGTAACAGCAACATCTTGCTGGTTACTGTAACAGTTGGCTTTGATAAAACAGCAACGACACGTCGCTGGTTACTGTAACTGTTTGTTGTGACGTAACAGCAACAACACGTCGCTGGTTACTGGAACAGTTGGTTGTGACGTAACAGCAACGGCATCTCGCTGGTTACTGTAACAGTTGGTTGTGAGGTAACAGCAACATCTTGCTGGTTACTGTATCAGTTGGCTATGACGTAACAGCAAAGACATCTCACTGGTTACTGGAACAGTTGGTTGTGACGTAACAGCAACGGCATCTCGCTGGTTACTGTAACAGTTGGTTGTGAGGTAACAGCAACATCTTGCTGGTTACTGTATCAGTTGGCTATGACGTAACAGCAAAGACATCTCACTGGTTACTGTAACAGTTGGTTGTGACGTAACAGCAACGGCATCTCGCTGGTTACTGTAACAGTTGGTTGTGACGTAACAGCAACGTCATCTAGTTGGTTACTGTAACTGTTGGTTGTGACGTAACAGCAACGGCATCTCGCTGGTTACTGTAACAGTTGGTTGTGAGGTAACAGCAACATCTTGCTGGTTACTGTATCAGTTGGCTATGACGTAACAGCAAAGACATCTCACTGGTTACTCTAACAGTTGGTTGTGACGTAACAGCAACGACATCTCACTGGTTACTGTAACACTTGCTTGTGACGTAACAGCAACGACATCTCGTTGGTTACTGTAACTGTTGGTTGTGACGTAACAGCAACGACATCTCGCTGGTTACTCTAACACTTGGTTGTGACGTAACAGCAACGACATCTCGCTGGTTACTCTAACAGTTGGTTGTGACGTAACAACAACGACATCTCGCTGGTTACTCTAACAGTTGGTTGTGACGTAACAGCATCATCGCGCTGGTTATTTAACAATTATTACACAATTATGTAATATACTCTGTCCCACACGCGGGTGCAGTTACAACTTTGTAACAGCTCGTGCGTGCAGTTACGTTGGAACTATTTTTACTGACATTATGGCTCGATCCTCCCGTAAAGATTGACCTTTCGAAAAAGTGATAGACTGACATCTATTTAAGTTTAAAGATCACAACATGTTGCGCAGTCTCGCGCGATTCAACTGCAACTGACTGTTTCGACTGCGCCCCAGGATTTAGGCGCCAATAAGTTTCTAGATCCCTAATTGACCAATGTTCACTGTAACCCATTCGTTGCACTTCGCCGAATCCCAGCGGTGTGCGGAAATACACATCATAATCCTAACTTTTTAATTAGCGATACTCATTAGATTTTGTTTGAAATAAATATAAAACAGTACCCGGACTATACGTATCCCGCTGTAATTGCCCTCGATTTTGGCGGAGTAGCAGAAACAATCGTTGTCCGATTATGTGTACTGCTTTAGCTTCGCAATTGACTTTGATACAAGGGCTCACTCTCAAACAGCGACTCATTTCCGGTCACGAGCTCCTTCCAACTCTTTTGAGGGACCTCCATTGTATTTGTCGTAGCGTTTTCATCTAATCGTAAAAGTTTTGGTTTAAAAACTCAACATATAACATGCTTCCTATCATTTGTCGTACAAACCGAGAGAATTTTATTTACGTTCTTGGGGAGTCCAGCAAGCACAACTGACACGTCCATGCTGCCCACCAGCAACCGGAAATTGAAGTAAGTACGCAGCGAAAGTAGTCCACACATGTGGCATTCATAACCACTAGTACACACCAACCCAAGGAGCAACAAACGACGCGTTTATATCGGCGTCAACTTTCCTTATGTCTTAATCAATTGTTACTGTAACAAGCGAAGTGTCGTTGCTGTTACGTCTGAACCAACTGTTACGTCGAAGGTCATTCGTAACGTAGTCGCACAAAATCGCATTTTCTCATAGGTTACTCGTCGGCGACTGAAATACATCCTGTGAAACATCACGAATACATTGGTCCGGAATAAGACAATTGACGTGACAGGCACATTGCCATGACTGGTTGTTCATATCTGCGACTGGCAACAACATCATTTACATTTCTAAACTGAGTCAGCTACCAGCTGTTGGGCGGTCAACACCTCTGACATCATAGAAAACGTCGGATGGTTTTGGTTTGGAAGGAGTTGCTTATTAAGAGTTTAAACCTCCAAATATATGCAACACTGTCAATTGCGGCGATAAAGAACAAAGTACATAATTTCGAGTTTGCTCAAATCATTAGATATGTGAAATAAACACAAAATAATACCTTTGCGAATTGCATCTCACTGTAATCGTACGAGGCGGTGGCGGAATTGCACAATTAATCGGACAATGGCGGTCACGCCCAATTAGTTGAGCTACTCAGACAACCGCCGAGTATGGTTGTAGAGCGGATTGCCGATGTCAAAAGGGATACCACGAAGCTGTGTAAATTTGGGAACTTCAATATTTACTGAAATGGTCGTTTCAACTATTTTGAAAATTCACTTTGAAAATTCACTTGCACGATATAACTGTATCACAATGTCCAACAAATTAGTTCAAACGTAATCGCATACTTCCGATTACCACCATTAAGTCACATCTGCAACATATATTCCGTCTTGTATATTAAACGTTTTCTGTAATGCGTTGTCAACTGTATTGGATGTGACGCTTTATAAAATAAATTATATTAATTTTATAGAGCATATTAGGCTGTATAGCATAATAAAATGCTAAATCTAATGTTTCTCATTATTGTATATCATGTTTGAAGAAAACAACCAGCAACCGTTTGCCTTGTAACGTGGCACCGTAGCTTGTAAAATAGTCATTTGTTCTTGGTGGATTAAAATGAGGTAATCTTTTCCTCGTTTTTGATATACTGATCTTAAAACTATACTAAATATATTGAAGGGAAACTCTCCGCCAAATTGCGTTTAATAAGCACACGTCGTTTTCGATATTTGAATATTTTACCCCGCGAAACGTTACTACTACTACTACTACTACTAATACTACTACTGCTACTGCTACTACTACTACTTCTACTATTACTACTACTACTACTACTGCTACTACTACTACTATTGCTACTGCTACTGCTACTACTACTACTACTACTACTACTACTACT
>CM034540.1:37213095-37218813 GCA_020002185.1 Paraescarpia echinospica | reverse complement strand
CCCTCCCTCCCTCCCTCCCTCCCTCCGTCCTTCACTCTCTCCCTCCATCCCTCCCTCCCTTCCATTTCCCTCCCCTTCTCTCTCTATCTGTCCACTCCGTCATTTCCCCCCGTACCCACTCACTCCCGCTGTTCGTCTCTCTGTCGGTGTCTCTCCACCTGTGTGTAGTCCTTCTTTGATACCACGGTACCCTCCTCCCGGCCCGTCAGCCTCGTCGAGTGTTATCGCCAGTCTGGACACGGCGACTTCAAGTATCCAGTATGCAGTGATAGTGGTCAGTGATAGCGGTCAGTGGCAACCAACGACACCACTTGACCAGCGTAGGTCGGACCTCTGAGGAGCCTTGCACCGTTGGCAAGGCCGCCGCTTCACCACGGTCCGTGCTCCAGCGGAATGGCAACTATTCAACAACGTCCGTTCACAACAACACGACTGACTGACCGGATCTTGTGCAACTTACAGACAATGACAACTGACTTACTCTTCGTTCAATATAGAGTCTCAACGACACTTCTCCAACGCGTGCATACGTGGGTGAGTGCCCGCGCGCGTATGCGCGTGTGGTGTGTGTGTGCGTGCATGTGTGTGCGTGCGTGCGTGCATGTCACAAAGTCGATGTAAACCAATCCCTGACAAAATATCAGACATTTGTCGAGAGTAAATGCGATTAATTTTTTTTAACAATTATTTCATTTGTGGATTAATACATTTCTGTGTAAGTTGTCATTTTGTATAAAATAAAACGTTTTCAAAAATAACCTTAGCACATCAGAATAAATTCATATCAAGTTACAGTTAAATGAACTGTGCTGTTTAATAGTAGCAACATATCCATCTTCCGTATAGCGCTACGTGACTTTTAGACCACCATTTGTTGTCCGATATATAGGAATATCCTTAAAAGTTATATTTATGACATTACATTTTGTAAACGAACGCCGGAATATTTAGCTCCCTAGATGCAAAATGTCGATACAAAAAAATAAACATACATGTCTAATGCGCAATTGTGTGTATGTGCATATATGCTTGGGGAGATTGAAACGTAATGCATTGTACTTCCAAATACATTTTAATGTTTTATGATATTAGCTTCTTGTACAGCGCTCTGAGCATTTTATTGGAAATTACGCTCTATAAAAAAAAAAAATGATTAAATATTATTATTATTATTAAATATATCTAATGTGTGTAGAATGTTTATTTTATATGTGTATAAGTCCTAACACAGGGTGAGCCCAAAGGAAAATTTCCATATTATGTAAACCATTCTATGGACAGTAAAGGTTTTTAATTCATTTCAATTCAATAAATACGTTCATACGCACGCACCCACGTGCGTGTGTACATGCGTACGTATATGCATACATACATACATACACACACACGCACGCACACACACACACACACACACACACACACACACACACACACACACACACACACACACACAAACATACATACATGCATACATGCAAACATGCACACATACATACATACATAGTTACATGCATACATACATACATACATACATACATACATACATACATACATACATACATACATACATACACATACAATGGACATTGACATATTTTTGACCGATATTGAGAGACGTTATATTGTTGTCGACTGACAGTGAATGACACATTATACTACTATCGACAGACCTTCGCTAGCACTAGGTTGAACGATGCGAAGTGGTGTACTCCAACAGCAATATCCTATGTCCAGTCTTGGTATATTAACATCCCTGCACAGGAGAGATGACCGCACAGATGACCCCCAGAGAACCACCAGTCTACGAATATTTCGACCGTGCAAATCGACGTGGGGGTCCTTGTTTGAAGTCGAGTCTGGCTTCCGCTGATGCCACGACGTCATAGCTCCGGACACGTCGAGGCTGAGACTCTCATATAGTAATTGGCTTCGTTATGTCAACAAATTAGCGCAATTTAGCTTTGTTGTGGATACATGTATACAATATAATACATACCGTGTGGAGACACTGGGTGCATAAACTGTTTGCTTGTCACTAACCATAATAAATGTACTGTAATGTGAAGGCCTGTGTTGCGATTCCGCGTGTTAAACATGGCAAGCTGACAACATTCTTAGATCGGCTGTCCACAATATGGTGGATTGATCGAAATTATTTACTCGAAATTACTGGCTATGCGTTTGCTAATGTTCAATTAAACTCTTTCTTAAATATTTTGTTTTTAAATGTTGATCTCCCTACATTTATGTGTCACAACACTTAATTATATATTTATATATATATACATATATACACATATATATATATATATATGTGCACGCGCACGTACACACGTACACACACACGCGCGCGCGCGCACACACACACACACACACGCAAACACACACACGCACGCACACACACACACGATCGCACGTACGCAGACACACATGCACGCACACGATCACACGTATGCAGACACACATGCACGCCCGCACACACGCACACACGCACGCACACACACACACACACACACACGTATTAGCGGTCATAAATCGTGCTGTTCATTGGTTTATCAGGTATTGCATGTTTGCCTCAGTGGTTGTCACAATTATCGGAATCCGGAATCTAACATATAGAGGCTGTACAAGTTAAATAATTTACTAATGTATTTAAAATAAGCGTCTGTTGGTTAGTTAGCAATAAAGTGTTTTGTAAGATGTTGACATCAGTCTGCTATAAAAATAAATAATTAATCTGCCAGAAAAGGATCGGTCTAGTCTCTGAATAGCTACTCGATAATCGTAATGTTGTGGTGCCATCTGTCAGATTGTAAATGCAGTTATTCACAAAACAATGTCTACCGCAAATTTAATATGATGATCGATCAAATTAGAGCAAATATTTAAGTTTTCCAAAACCAACAGTTAGTCAATCGTTTTATAAGGACTTTTTTAAAAAGAAATGCTGGATACCACCAGCGACAAGCAAATATAACTAATGTACAGTGGCTCCACCTATATGATTATTTCTCAGTATCTAATTATCTTTCACTCGTCGCCTATTATATCAGAAAACTGAAAACAATATTCATTACATCCACTTCTGTCGCGTCTGCCTCAGTCTGCCATATTTCACCCTCCAAAATAATAGAACAATTTGTAAAAATGTTATACAGTGCTTCACCCATTTGCAAATCGCAGATATAAAATCATTAATCAGCGATTTGTTGTTAACGAGTTACAAAGCATTAATCAATTCCGTTCCTCAAAATGTCGAGTCTGACACATTGTGACAGACATTGCGACAAAAGTGCCCGAATGAAAAGTTTGCTGTATTAATAAAAAAAAATTACAGTTAAGATATGACCAATGGCCGATGTTCAGATGTCTTGTGGTGAAACGTAATCTAAATTAGAATAGGTACAAGGCCAGGACATTGTCAAATAGTAACAGTGGATTGTAACAGTTGCAATTATTAACGCGTCGTTCCTGAAATGGAAAGTCCTGAGAGTGTGTGATACAAGGCCAGGACATTGTCAAATAGTAACAGTGGATTGTAACAGTTGCAATTATTAATGTGTCGTTCCTGAAATGGAAAGTCTTGAGAGTGTGTGGTACAAGGCCAGGACATTGTCAAATAGTAACAGTGGATTGTAACAGTTGCAATTATTAATGTGTCGTTCCTGAAATAGAAAGTCCTGAGAGTGTGTGGTACAAGGCCAGGACATTGTCAAATAGTAACAGTAGATTGTAACAGTTGCAATTATTAATGCGTCGTTCCTGAAATGGAAAGTCCTGAGAGTGTGTGGTACAAGGCCAGGACATTGTCAAATAGTAACAGTGGATTATAACAGTTGCAATTATTAACGCGTCGTTCCTGAAATAGAAAGTCCTGAGAGTGTGTGGTACAAGGCCAGGACATTGTCAAATAGTAACAGTGGATTGTAACAGTTGCAATTATTAATGTGTCGTTCCTGAAATAGAAAGTCCTGAGAGTGTGTGGTACAAGGCCAGGGCATTGTAAAATAGTAACAGTGGATTGTAACAGTTGCAATTATTAATGCGTCGTTCCTAAAATGGAAAGTCCTGAGAGTGTGTGGTACAAGGCCAGGACATTGCCAAATAGTAACAGTGGATTGTAACAGTTGCAATTATTAATGTGTCGTTCCTGAAATGGAAAGTCCTGAGAGTGTGTGGTACAAGGCCAGGACATTGTCAAATAGTAACAGTGGATTGTAACAGTTGCAATTATTAATGTGTCGTTCCTGAAATAGAAAGTCCTGAGAGTGTGTGGTACAAGGCCAGGACATTGTCAAATAGTAACAGTGGATTGTAACAGTTGCAATTATTAATGTGTCGTTCCTGAAATAGAAAGTCCTGAGAGTGTGTGGTACAAGGCCAGGACATTGTTAAATAGTAACAGTGGATTGTAACAGTTGCAATTATTAATGCGTCGTTCCTGAAATGGAAAGTCCTGAGAGTGTGTGGTACAAGGCCAGGACATTGTTAAATAGTAACAGTGGATTGTAACAGTTGCAATTATTAACGCCTCGTTCCTGAAATGGAAAGTTCTGAGAGTGTGTGGTACAAGGCCAGGACATTGTCAAATAGTAACAGTGGATTGTAACAGTTGCAATTATTAATGTGTCGTTCCTGAAATGGAAAGTTCTCAGAGTGTGTGGTACAAGGCCAGGACATTGTCAAATAGTAACAGTGGATTGTAACAGTTGCAATTATTAATGCGTCGTTCCTGAAATGGAAAGTCCTGAGAGTGTGTGGTACAAAGCCAGGACATTGTCAAATAGTAACAGTGGATTGTAACAGTTGCAATTATTAACGCGTCGTTCCTGAAATGGAAAGTCCTGAGAGTGTGTCGTACAAGGCCAGGACATTGTCAAATAGTAACAGTGGATTGTAACAGTTGCAATTATTAACGCGTCGTTCCTGAAATAGAAAGTCCTGAGAGTGTGTGGTACAAGGCCAGGACATTGTCAAATAGTAACAGTGGATTGTAACAGTGAAATAACAGTGTGCAATTGTCAAATTAACAGTGGATTGTAACAGTTGCAATTATTAATGCGTCGTTCCTGAAATGGAAAGTCCTGAGAGTGTGTGGTACAAGGCCAGGACATTGTCAAATAGTAACAGTGGATTGTAACAGTTGCAATTATTAATGTGTCGTTCCTGAAATGGAAAGTCCTGAGAGTGTGTGGTACAAGGCCAGGACATTGTCAAATAGTAACAGTGGATTGTAACAGTTGCAATTATTAATGTGTCGTTCCTGAAATGGAAAGTCCTGAGAGTGTGTGGTACAAGGCCAGGACATTGTCAAATAGTAACAGTGGATTGTAACAGTTGCAATTATTAACGCGTCGTTCCTGAAATGGAAAGTCCTGAGAGTGTGTGGTACAAGGCCAGGACATTGTCAAATAGTAACAGTGGATTGTAACAGTTGCAATTATTAACGCGTCGTTCCTGAAATGGAAAGTCCTGAGAGTGTGTGGTACAAGGCCAGGACATTGTCAAATAGTAACAGTGGATTGTAACAGTTGCAATTATTAATGTGTCGTTCCTGAAATAGAAAGTCCTGAGAGTGTGTGGTACAAGGCCAGGACATTGTCAAATAGTAACAGTGGATTGTAACAGTTGCAATTATTAATGCGTCGTTCCTGAAATGGAAAGTCCTGAGAGTGTGTGGTACAAGGCCAGGACATTGTCAAATAGTAACAGTGGATT
>CM034540.1:37050595-37208095 GCA_020002185.1 Paraescarpia echinospica | reverse complement strand
AAGGGTATGTTATTATGGTAATGCTATATTACTAAGTTATAGCGTTTTGTTTGGATATTATTTTTAACCACTCATTATAATTTTGTAATATATAACAATGAATAATTCTGTCTCGTAATGTCCAGTGAAACCGTGGATTAGTTAACAATAGAAAATCATCGTACATTTTAAAACAAACTAGTCTGGTCCTTATTTCTTAACACAATGTTCGTAATACTAAAATACACAAACAGCGCATATCTTCCTTCAGTTATGTTCATATTTGATAAGGCTGGTAGGTGACCTTTTGGAATCCTTTGTTATGTTCAACGCAGTTTTTGGCACCTTCACGATGCCTTCACCAGCGTTATTGTAGGCTCCTCTCAGGTGCCATGTGACATTGTGATGGTCACATGACAAGATTCGTCAATATCAAACCACCATATAAAACAGAATAAACATTTGGAAAGAAACAGCCGGGTAAACTGCGTTCAATAGTCTAAGCCAGAAATCTTGTTCTCAGTTTATATATTTCTCCAACGAAACTTTCAAACTGAATAAGAAACATTGGCATAATAGGTTGAAACACTAGCTGTAGTAGAGACAACATTAGGCCTAAACACTAGCTGTAATTGTAACAATAGTAGGCCTAAGCACTAGCTGTAGTAGAGACAATAGTAGGCCTAAAAACTAGCTGTAGTAGAGACAACATTAGGCCTAAACACTAGCTGTAATTGTAACAATAGTAGGCCTAAGCACTAGCTGTAGTAGAGACAATAGTAGGCCTAAACACTAGCTGTAGTAGAGGCAATAGTAGGCATAAACACTAGCTGTAGTAGAGACAATAGTAGGCCTAAACTCTAGCTGTAGTAGAGACAATAGTAGGCCTAAAAACTGGCTGTGGTAGAGACAATAGTAGGCCTAAACACTAGCTGTAGTAGAGACAACATTAGGTCTAAACACTAGCTGTAATAGAGACAATAGTAGGCCTAAACACTAGCTGTAATTGTAACAATAATAGGCCTAAACACTAGCTATAGTAGAGACAATAGTAGGCGCAAACACTAGCTGTAGTAGAGACAATAGTAGGCCTAAACACTGGCTGTAGTAGAGACAATAGTAGGCCTAAACACTAGCTGTAGTAGAGACAATAGTAGGCGCAAACACTAGCTGTAATAGAGACAATAGTAGGCCTAAACACTGGCTGTAGTAGAGACAATAGTAGGCCTAAACACTGGCTGTAGTAGAGACAATAGTAGGCCTAAACACTAGCTGTAGTAGAGACAATAGTAGGCCTAAACACTGGCTGTAGTAGCAATACTGTAGTAACAATACTAGGCCTAAAAGGTATAGCTATAGTACAGAAAACATTAGGCCTAAACACTAGCTGTTGTAGAGACAATAATAAGCCTAAACACTAGGTGTAGAATAGACAATAGTAGGCCTGAACACTGGGTGTAGTAGAGACAACAGTTGGCCTAAACACTAGCTGTAGTAGAGACAATAGTAGGCCTAAATACTAACTGTAGTAAAGACAATAGTAGGCGTAAACACTGGCTGTAGTAGTGACAATAGTAGGCCTAAATACTAGCTGTAGTATAGACAATAGTAGTCCTAAATACTATCTGTAGTAGAGACAATAGTAGGCGTAAACTGTAGTTGTAGTAGAGACAATAATAGGCCTAAATACTAGCTGTAGTAGAGACAATAGTAGGCCTAAACTCTAGCTGTAGTAGAGACAATAGTAGGCCTAAACTCTAGCTGTAGTAGAGACAATAGTAGGCCTAAACTCTAGCTGTAGTAGAGACAATAGTAGGCCTAAATACTAGCTGTAGTAGAGACAATAGTAGGAATAAACTCTAGCTGTAGTAGCGACAGGCGATGCTAACGTTAATGAAGTACACTTTGATTAAGCGAACTTCTGTATATATGTGTTGGCAATATCCCGAGGGCTCTCTAATACTACCATCCTTGGCTCAAGAGGGTGGTTTTGGGTAGTGGAATAGAGATGTTTTCAGAATAGCGTCCTGATATAGCGCGCGTCCTGGTAACCATAACAACTGTCGCCATTTGTTATAGAGTTGCGAATAGAAGACAACGGTGTGTACGAATGTGTGACGGAGAACGGCGATTCCAAACGGAAGCTTCGGTTATATGTTTTGGGTAAGGGAACAGGCGTGTGTGCGACTATACCGATCACGTCGTCTGCTCGCTGCATGCTAATGCACTATAAAATATACGCTCGGTTTTAATCCGTGATTCAAAAAACAAATTTAGAATGTTTTCTTACTTATCTAACCAATTTCGTGCGGGGTCACACATAAGACCGACACCAAAGGACGCCAATGTTGCCTATCCGCTGCTAGCTTCGTCACCTCGCCCCAAATATACCCCGAGTGCCTTTATCTCCCGCTCCATTGTTCTCCTCCATGTCTCTTCGGGTCTCCTCTCGCTCTCTTGCCACCAGGGGTCCAGCGGATGGCCACTCATAGAATGGATGTCAGCTTTCTACAGACGTGTTCAATCCATCTCCTTCTGCGGCGTTTAACCTCAAGAGAGATGGGCTGCACAACTGTCCATGGAATTCCGTGTTGGAGGTTTTGTTCAGAAACATTCAAACGGGCATTCCTACCACAACATCACAACAAAATTATGCATGCACATGCAACATAATATTTATATTAACTTAGCTACTATTATTATGCGCAAATATCGACGGTATGTCTCCGTGATAAGCAATACGTTGTTGTCGTTCAGTTCCGGTGCAGTACGTAGAGCTGGTTGGAGCCTTGGACAGCAGCAAGACCGTTGAACGCATTACATCGCGGTCGACGGATCTTCTTCAAAACGACACCAAACATCGCCAGTTGACGTATGACGTTCGGCGTGCAGGCGTCTTCGAATGTGCTGCCAACGGTGGCAGCCCGGAACCTCATTTACGCATCTTTGTCGGCGACGACGAGATATCGCCGAAACTGTTAAACTTGCATCAAAATCGGACGTTCTCGCTGGAGGGTACTGCCACAGGTTTGCTTTGGTACAACTTCTCGGTGGGTTACTACAGCTATAACTTCCGGTTTGCGTCGAGTGCCGACGGTAAACTGCTCCGATGCGCGGGTTACGTGGACGACAAGATAGACATGACAAATGCGTCGGCCATTCTAACAGTGCTAGGTAGGTGGCGCCAAACGGCATTCTGGGCAATGGAAGCGTAGCCACCTAACGGATGTGTGATAGTTTAAGCCAGATGTGTTAGTTCGGTCTCATAGAATTAATACTAACATGTTTAGTGTCTCGTCTACCACACAAGTGATGCAACATTTATGTTGCTAAGCCGCCGATCATATGTTGTTCAAACGCTCTCTTAATTCTTCGAGTGGGGTATGCATTTTCTAATGTTCTAATGTTGTCGGACTTTTTGTGACATTGTGAAATATTCGGTGCAAGAACCCTTTTAATAGTTAATCAGTCAGACCGTTTGTTCACGTGATTTACTGGTAATTTTACACGGTAACGTTAAAACGAAACAGTGCATTTTATGAATTTGTTAAATATTAATTGTATACGTACAACTGTATATTTTTCAAAAGAAATCCGGTGAGATCAAAAAAGTAGTACTTCTGACTGTCATGTGACTGCCATGTGATTGTCACGTGACGGTCATGGGTCTCGTAAGTCTCTCTCCTTGTAGGTGAGCCGTTCGTCCACATGGAATTTTGTCGCAACCAGACGGTGATTGCCGACGACCGTCGTGCCAATATAAGGTACAGCAAATTTTAAATCTAGTTGTCATAGGAAGTGTACGTTCTCCTGCATAGATCACGAACCGACGGAGCGTAGAGACACATGAGTGTAACATTCACGTTTGAGTATTGCACAGCATTTGCAACACATTTTATACATTTGTTATTCGTTATTCCAGGTATTTGCTTTTTTAATAAATACTGCACAAAACATACTCAATACGTTTTTTAACGATTTTAGAGTATTGCGCGCGCGCGCACACACACACACACACACACACACACACACACACACACACAAACACACACACACACACACTCACACACACACACACACATCCGACTATCCGTCTCCCACTTTATTTCCTTCCCCCCTCCCTGCCTCCCTGCCTCCCTCCTTTCCTTCCTCCCTCCCTTCCTTCCTCCCTTCCTCTTTACTGCTCTTTCTCCCTCTCTCCACCTCTTTCTCTTCCACCTCTCTCTCCCTCCCCTCCCTCCTTCTCACCGTCATTCCCTCCCTCCATATTCTCTCTTCCACTCTCTCACTCCCCCCTCCTTCGCTCCCTCTCTCCCTCCCATCTTCCGCCCCTCCGTCCTCCGTCCCTCCGTCCCTCCGTCCCTCCGTCATTCTATTCATCCCCCCTCTCTCTCTAAAGCACGCACGGACGGATTCACGCATACACGCATTCTCGCATTAACATATACATAACTTGTCTGACGTCTGTTCGGCTCCACTAGCTGTGAGTTTCATTGTAACCCGCCTTGCGACCGCCTAACGTGGAACATGTCCGACTCAGACGAGTTGCTACAAGTCCACGGTCTGCTCAACGATACCATTGAACCTCATGAAACGCAATACAACAAAATATTCATCGAAAAGGTATGAATGTCTGTCATTGTTGCAGGCCTACTTGCCAACCGCCAGAAACTCTTCCAACGGAGTATTCCATCGTATCGATCCCCAGATATAGGACAGCAATCTAGCGCTTCCACTGGGTTGAGATAATCTTATATTGTTTTTATGGTAAGATCATAATTTATATTAGGAAATGAAAATTAATGGAACATTTGCAAATTGTAATTGGATGGTCAAGATATTACATTTTATGTTTGTTTAATAAATAAAGACCAATCATATCAATTAAACGTTGTGTCTTTAATACTGTCGAAAGTTTGGGGAAATTCCTGTGAATTAGTTTTTGTCTTCTTGCCTTCTCGGTGATTTGACATCGCGAAAAGTTCGTGTTGGTTGTATCAACGATTTTTTGGTAGCCACAATGAAAGTGTGGGAGAAATCGGTCCGTGTACATACCGTCTTTCCGTCTTTCGTATCGCAATTTGAAAACGAGAAACGGGAAACAGCATACGGACAGAGCTCTTTGCCGATTAATTTGTTTACTATGCCAGTCATTCTCCTGCGATGTTCCCGAAGATTTTTCGCTGAATGTTGTTAAGGTACCGCGCTTTTTATGTGCGCTATCAGTATCTATGTAGCCATTCGGAAAAGACCAAACACATTCCTGCACTGTCAAGGGTATTGTAAAGTATATTTATGTTAAGAAACATAATAGGTTTCATTCTTTCTGAAGTACACATACGAGTATTTTGCTTTAAAAGCAAACCTGAAATTTTTCTATTTTAGCAGTCAATGTGTGCAGCAGAGATGTGTGAAATAATGATACAATGTTGTGAAAAGGAAGTTTACTCGTACGAACGGTGACGTTGCAGCTTAGTGACTTGGTGTACGTGACACATCTGGAGGTGGACTTTGGATATGACGTAAACTCTATAATGTACGTGTTGACCATCCATAACGAGGTTGGATTCACCAGTCAAAACATCCGTCTTGACGTAGGTGAGCGATAATACAGGATGTTTATTTTTGTCATCAGTACGGTGGTACTTTGTTGGTGACACCGTTGTGTCCGTTGTTGAAGCGGTGAGTAGTATGCTGTGTAGTTCTCGTCGGACGGTGGCGCGGTTCAAGGTGCAAATGACGTCACTTCCGGTGCACAAAGGTCAAAGATCAAAGTCAAGGTCAGAGTTCTAGATCAACATTCTAGGTCAAGGTGTAGTTCCCCGCTGTCGGAACCAGAGGTCGTGGACGTGGCAACTCTAAAAGCAAGGGTAAGCGCCGACGCCATTATCAGGATCAGAGGTCTTCTTATCAAAAAAATACGCCAGCATACTCCCTTTTACATCGGGTGCAGATACTGCAAGAAACGTATGATTATTGATGATAGGGTTCATTTGCAATGCGAACAACACGGTTACGTGGCCTCTGACATGCATTTCTAGGTTCGAATGTACTTTGTTGAGACCTCGACTGGTTAATGTATATGGTTGACTTTATTTGACCGGTGTATGGCTCTTTTCCTAGAAGTTAATGCCGACACGTTTGCTGTTGTGGACGAAACGATGCAGACTTATAAACTGAAGTCACTAACGGGAATTCGTGTGTCTCTCAGCATAAAGAAAACTCGACGAGGTACCTACATAAACTACAACGTCACACACCTAGCTGCGGTACACTAGAGTCAGTACCCTGTTTCATCTGCCATCCCTGCCAATGTCACAACTTCCGCCGACATTGCTGATGTCACAATTTCTATCCACGCTGCCGATGTTACAACTTCTAACGATGCTGCCGATGTCACAACCTCTACCGTTGCGACCAATGTCACAATTTTCGCTCTTGCCGCCACTGGTCCGAACTTTACCATTGACTTTCCTGCGACCGAATTGAAGAAAACGCTTGCACGTCATATAGCATGTAGCGTCGTTGAACTCTCAAGACGACAATGTCTCGGTTGCGAGATAAACGATCCTAGTCAATATCATCACGATTATATGTTACCTGATGACATTTTAATTTACATGCACTTTGATGAGGCCGTTGATGCCATTAATTCAATTGCTGTGATGAAAGACTGGTGAGAGATTTGTTAGACGCTATCTGACCTGACGTCCGATCACTTGTGTAATATCGAGAGATGGTTGCGAGAACCATTTTTAGCGGAGTGGCGAAATGAAGTAAAGCAAATGGTTCTGGCAGTAATGGTGGATGACCTGTAAATAAATCTATCTTGTGCTTTGATGAGACCTTTGAGGACATTAATCCAACTGCATTTATTAAAGACAGGTTGAGTGTTTTATAACAGTCAGGTTTTAAACTATCCGACATGACATACGAATCGTGTACTATCAAGAGTTGGTTGCAAGACTCTGTATCAGAGTAGTGGCAAAACAATGTCAAGTCTCTGGTTCTTGCGCTTATTGAAGGTGACCTGTAAATAACTTTCCTTTGTGTTGTACACGAATAAAACAAAACCTTATCTTGTGACTTTTTTCCTAGTATAAGTACCGTGCACCCTAATCCCTTTCATAATTTACCTAAAGTATGGACACGAGGCAAGTTCGTCCGTTCACCTGTATCGTCGCCGGGCCGACAGACTTGTAAAACGGCGTTTGTTGTCTCTTTACTACGTAATTCTGCCACACTCGTAAACTCACCACCCGAAAAGATCACGCGGTGTCACGGTGAATGACGGCCCTTGTATGCCACGCTCTCTACGAAACATCCGGACATAGGAATTATTGAGGGACAGTCTTCGTAAAACGCGAAACGTGGTGGTTATCGACGATCGCATGCCGGAAACGGACAAACTGTTCACAAAGAAGAATCACCATTCCAACACGTCCGTAATATATTTAATGCAAAATGTATTTCCCAAAGGGGAAGAGAGTCGCACTATAAGTGTAAACGTACAGTACACAGTGCTTTTCGAGAACCTTCGCGACAGCAAGTGGTTAATTTGGGCAAACAGATGTGTCCGGGTCGCACAAAATACATGCAAGAAACTTTCAGAGACGCAATGTCCATACCGCGCGGTATTTGTTCGTCGACCTCAAACAGGCCACAAGGGAACACTTGAGCCTGCGTACTAATATCGGACTGGAAGCAGGCAAGATACTATGGCAGGCCGATAGGGCCATAAACGCGGTACACTTAACGCGTTAAATAGTTAACGCGTTGAATTAGCAACCAATGAGAACGCAAAGAAGTTAACGAGCTAACTTAGCAACCAATGAGAACGCGAATAACTTAACAACCAATGAGAACGCAAACAAGTTAACGCGCTAACTTAACAACCAATGAGACCGCGATATAACTTAACGCGCTAACGTAGCAACCAATGAGAACGCCAATAGCTTAACGCGTTAACTTGGCAATTAATGAGAACGTGAATAAGTTAACGCGCTAACTTAGCAACAAATAAGGACTCGAAGAAGTTAACGCGTTAACGTATCAACCAATAAAGATTCATTTAGCTATGAATCAGATGTTGAACCAATGAATAAGGATCTTAGTTAAATGTATTAAGGCGGGAAGACTCTATAGTTCGTCTACCCTGGCAACATCCTGTGGAATGTGCATTACAAAATGCCTCCTCGCCGCATTCAGCGAGCACAGGCGCGACTACAGAGTAGTTCTAATTCCACCTTGTTTTTGGCACGATTTCAACGTACCGTCGATGACTGCCTCCGGCTTGCCACAACAGACCGCCTTCCGGCTTCAACTCGAGCTGCATGCATCACTCGGTAAGCTTGAAGGTTAAGCATGGCAATGGAATTGGGGGATCTAAAATGAGCAAAATAGCGTGATATCGTTTATGGTAGGCCCCCAACCGTCTCTGCAATTGCTTTTACACCACAGTTGTATACGTTGACTGTCGGGTTTGGGGCCAAACTTTGTTACCCGGTAGTTAACCCTACTATCATTTAGTGGTGATTCAGTTACTACAGTTAAGACAAAGTGGCATTGCCTAACAGTCCCGCCCTACTAAATATGCAATATAAATATTATAATTAATGTAATCATAAATAATAGTTAATACAAATATATAACCTTTTCATGTATATAACCTAAAGTAAACATTTCTCTTACAGATTAGAAGCATTAGAGACGCATACAAGGAGGGCAAATGGAACTTTGCTACCAGAGAGTGTTGCTGAAGAATTACTGCAGTCGCTGGGGCCAATCATAGAATAATTTAGGAAAGGAAATGTTGAAAGTCAAGGTATAAATTATAAAAAATAAATTAAGTAACTTTTAAAGTGAATTCGAACACAAACTATTCAATGACGATGTGTATTGGTCTTACATACCGAGTGTGATATGAATTGAAAGGAAACTGTATGTTGCTAATCACAGTGTGTTAGCTTTCATTTGTCAAAGGTCATTCGGTAAAAGTAGTGTTATACATGTGTATCCTGTTGGTACTGCATGTTGAAGCTGTAAATTTGTGTCTACTTCTCTAATCAAGATCATGCATCATAAATAAGCTTTACTCAGCTATAACAATACAAATAATTTTATTCTATTACACAACTCATCCACACCTACATACAATACATAACATGGCACAGAAAGAATATTAACAAATACAAGTATTATATTTTATTGTATATTATATACATACATACTTTCATTTAATGTGATGACACATCAACCGTACAGTCAAATGAATGTCTTAGTGTGGTTGGTCGTCTCCTGCTATGCATGCATTTTGCAGTGCGGATCGGTTACCATTCTGAAAGGACCGAGAGACCAAGATCAATGCGAGGTGCCCCAAGATTTTCCATTAGTAATCAACAGCTTCGTTTCTTGTTCCAATGTGGGTTTACTGCACCACGCATGAGCCAGCTACTCGGCGTCTCTGTAAGGACTGTTAAACGGAGGTTAAGGTAATCATGTGAAGAAATATTAATGTCACTAACAAATTAACTTATTCAGATCCTTTATTTTTAGTATTTTACATTAAATTTAATCTAGCAGTGAACCTGTTTCAAAATAACTACTATAAAAACTACTCATTTTCCCGTTCAATATGAATGCAATATACATATAGATGGTTTCTGAATAGAATATTATTATATGTTGTCTTTGGGACACACACGCATGGACGCCACATATTTCCTGTTCCTGCCATATTGACAATGAAATAAAGCAGATATATGTATTCATGTCACAATCATAAATGAATAACTATATACACATATGAGAAATAAAGCAGATATATATATATTCATGCCACAATCATAAATTAATTATATACACATATGAGAAATAACCAAATATGTGTGCTTTTCTCATGATTTCAATATAAATAAATAGTATGTCATACAAAAGTGAGGAATTAATATTAATTCTACATTACGCCTGACCACTCAACAAGTACGATACCAATGGTGTGTATTAAGACCAAACAAATACGGTATGAAACAGTTCAGACCTCACTAATGTGACACGTTTATTATGTATAGCATTCAAACAATGTTTCATGCATCTTTAAAGTCATTCAATGAACTCCTAATTACATGGCGACTAAATAATTATTGTCTATTAGAAAAACATTCAACAATTGCAGGACGTGTGGCTTGAACCTGAGGGGAGGATTCACTCGCATGTCTGATGACGAGCTTGACAGGACTGTGAAGAACTGCATTGGTGAGAATCAACGAATTGGTCCAAATGCTGTAAAAGCCAGACTATTCTCACAGGGCATCAATGTGCAGAGGTGGCGGGTGCGAAATAGCATGATGCCTGTGGATCAAGGAGGCATTGCTCTCAGGGCTGCAATGACCATTCAGCGTCGCACATACAGTGTTGCTGGCCTTAACTCTATCTGGCACGTAGACGGCAGCCATAAGCTAATCAGGTGCGTGTACAAACTATAAACTTTGAAAAACAAACCTTGCATGACAACAACGTAGATAACGTAAAATAATCCAAATAAATAATGTGTATTTTAGGTTATGTAAATCACAGGAAATTAGTAAAGTTATGTAATGATAATAGTGTTGTATTAGTCAAGACCTTGTTGTATAAATCTGGCATTGTTGTATTATCATCATTATAACTCATAGTTGTGAATGCATAACTACAATTTATTCCATAAGTAACATTACTAAAGAAACAGTGGCAATGTTAGTGGCCATGAACACAATGCACTGGTACAATGCCGACACTAAATCTAGTAAGTACTGTGTTAATTCTTGGTGAAAGACACAACATGTCTGTTGCAGGTGGAAATTTGTGATTCACGGAGGAATTGATGGATTTAGTCGGTTGCTTGTTTTTCTGCAAGCATCCCCCAACAACATGAAATCCACTGTACTGAGGCATTTTCTCGCAGCCACAAGCATCTATGGTTTACCATCAAGGGTGCGAGTTGACCATGATGGCGAAAATAATGATATCTGCGATCTAATGGAGTTGCTACAAGGAAGAGGAAGAGGATGTGCAATCAGAAGCGCCAGTGTGCACAACCAGCGCATTGAACGTGTGTGGGTGGACACCTGGAATGGGGGCCACCAATCTCTACTATGACCTGTTCCATTTCCTAGAACATCAAGGTTCCCTTGATATAAACAATCAGAACCATATGTGGGCACTGCACTACGTATTTCTGCCCCGTATTAATCGGGAATTGCAGGCCTTTGTTGCCCAATGGAACAATCACGGCCTGAGAACTGAGCACTATCAGACGCCTGTACAACTGTTTGTGGGGCGCAGTTTGGAGTTCGCCAACACAGACCTGACAGCCATGAACAACATATTCCGAGAGGCAGACAGTGTGTCTACCTCAGGAGTGGATGGCATCGAGTGGAACGAGTCTGCTTCTGGGACTGTGTAAGTAAGTGAAGTGCCATGTCCAATCTCGGCGCAAGCAGTGCTAAGATTGCAACAAACTATAGATCCGTTGTGTGAATCTCCTGACCTTGGGATTGACCTGTACTTGCAAGTGTGCCAGTTTATTACAGACAATGTGTAGCATCACTGCTATGTGTCGTCCATGCAACTGGGTTAGTTTAGTATGGGCCACAGTCACGAAAACTACCAGGTACCGGTAGAGAGCAATGGTAAACATAACACACATATCACACCACAAAAATGTTACTATGTAATATGTATTCAATGTTGAGGTGTGTCTTCCTTGCATAGCAATTACTCTTTGACTACCCGCAAAGGTCTGTGTAACAAAATGCATGTGTTAAAGCGGCTTCCAAAACTTGCTTATGTCATCGTGCAATGCGTCACTATTGAGTACTTATTCTGGTTAATTAACAAAAGGAAATGACACATTTACACAATGAACCCACTCTGTTGTTGTGGATTATTGTTTTGATTTTTGTGTTACAAATATTAGTATATGTATAAACTAATATTATACTACGGTAGCAGCTTTAAAATGCACTCCCTACTCTACCATTTACCGAAAAAATCACTGCATACAATGCAGCTTGAAAAGAAGTTGGTACTTTTCTCAGAGTTAATGATGTCCGAGTGTGAAGCATACATTGTCACCCGACATATGCATGTGTTCACATCTGGATATCTCTGTCGTTCAACGTGGTTGAATATTATTGATGGGGCATGTAAAACCCCTCAGCTGGAACTCGATCTGCCCCAGTGATCCAGCGCATGACATCAGCAATTGACAACTTGCGTCCCCTGCAGGCTACATCACCAGGTGAAATGCAAAGTCATTCAGAAGTCATGTAAATTCTTTACTACTTATATTATATTGACATTATGAACATTTCCACATTTACTATGGTGAAGATTATGTGTATTAATGTTTGATTTTCAGATAGTTATTATATTTACTCGCTTCATCAGAGACTGTTAGTGGTGTTTGAACACAGCTACACGAGGCATTCACAGTTCATGTAGAACATCTCACTATGCTTTTTGCATTATCCTGTTTTCATGAAATTTACAAAAGCATGATATTCATATGTAAGGAATTAAGCCAACACATATTATGTATTATGGATAGAACATTAATTCTGGTAAACTATTTATTGTAAGGTGGGTGTATTATAGAGGTGACCGTAAATTGAGGTTCAACTGTATTAGCGGTTGTATGAAATATACCCTCAACAGCCATGAGGAAGTAGTGCCAGTTGAGGGCAATCTCCTCCTCGACATCTCGGCTGCTGCTTCCTTCAGGGGATCAAACTTTCCAAAGCAGCAGCAGAGTTGACCCTTGTGGCTGGCTGATCATGCAGGAGGAACTGTCCCATTTCGCCTCCGTGCTGACGACACAAGTTCAACCCCCCAAGTGTTTCCAATCCTGAAATAGTCAGGCATTCAGACTTGTGAACCTCCATGTTTCAGATGTGCTGGTCAAGTGGATAGGACATTCCGATTCATTTAACAGCTGGTTGGATAAACGTAACTCGTCGCATATAAAGGCTAGTATACGCCGGTGGAGCCATCATTCGTGTCATGGAAGATTCGACGGACGTTCGGTTCGAAAACACAGACCTCGAAGAAACCAGAAGTACCAGCAGACGTTTGGTGTTTTTTTGGAAATTCTTTCCCGAAATCGGTAATCGTCTTCTTCTGGCAAATCGTCATACTGTACACTGTTATATTGGTCAGTATATACAACCTAATTAAATTAGACGGAAACTCTAATCTGTGGACGGCTTTGTTGAGCAGTTGTCTGAGATACCTGTTACCTTATCCGTCTATGAAACGCGGTGAACATGTCTGATTTTTACGTGACATTGCCCAGCAACGCGTCAATGAAGATACATACCGACAACACCTTGACCCCCTATGTCACGGCGTTACAACAACGCATCGGTCTAGTCTAATCCAGAAGCGTTTGTGCGTGCAATGAACATAAGCATAAGGACAGCAGTAAAAGGAAAGAAGATAAAACTGAGCTACAGTGATATCACACAAAAAGTAACTATACACGCGGTTCAAAAGACATCATTCACCGTGTAACATGTATGAATTTAGAGCGTTTGCTAGGCTTAAGCCGTGTCATTTACCGCAGTCCAGAAGGTTTCACCACGATGATAGAAGCCGAATCCATGATAGACATGGCGCAGGGGTCTTACACGCTTTATGTTTACACCAACGTTGTGGAATCACGCGAGGTCGGAGACAGCGACGTCCCTCTTTTAAAGGTTGTACCGATAGGAGGTAAATACGGAGACGTGGTGTCAAAAATTTCGACAATGTACAATACGCCTCGATAGGTGCGGGTGGCCCTATTGAAATCTTGTTACCCGGATCGGGAGACGACTACCTTGACGTGGCCAATACTTGCCTATTGGTGCGAGAAGGTGTGGTCAGAGAAAACGGGGAAAACATTGATGAAGGTGCACCTGTTGAGCCAGTAAAAATGTTGGATGCATTCTCTGTTTAGTCAACTCGACCTGTCTTTGAACGGTACCCTTGCAACACCTTCCACGAATACCTATCCTTATCGTGCGTACATAAAAACGTTACTGAGTCATGGAGCAGAAGCAACAAAGAGTCAAGTGGCTAATGCCTTTGTGGTACAGAGACACGACTGGACACATGGACGCCACCGACTATGCAAACAACGGTCTGCAAAAAAGAAAGACCTATATTCTGTAATCGAATCGTCGACATGATGGGTCGTCTACACGTCGACCTCTTCTTCCAGACAGCTATTTGTTGAATGGCGTCGACGTGAAATTTCGGCTAATACAGAGGAAAGATGCCCTTGCAACAATGGCTGCTGGCGGTGGCAATGTTGAATACAAGGTATGCATAGTCGAAGCAGTTTTGTTTGCTCGAAAAGCCAAACAGAATCCTGCCGTACAGATGGGTCACATGAAAACGGTACAAAAGGGAACGGCCTTTAATCCGTTGCGAAAAGTCGACTGCAACGTGTTTTCCATACCGAGAGGTGCCACGTCGCACACTCACGAAAACGTTTATTTGGCTGCCTTACCCAAGAGGGAAGTCGTGTCTTGTGTAGACAACGGCGCTTACAATGGAGCATTCGCCAAGAATCCGTTCCACGTAAAACACAACAATTTGAACTTTCTTGCATTGTACGTCGACGGGCAACAAGTCCCGGCGAAACCACTACAGCCTAATTTCGGCGATGGTGCCTGCGTAAGAAGTTACAGTAATTTATTTGCTGGAACGGGAAATATGTTTCAAGACGAGGGAAACAATATCAGTTGGGATACACCCTGTTTCCGTTTGACATCACACCAGATTGTTGTTACGGTCCCCTTTTCAATTTGGTACATAAAGGCAACCTACGAGTCGAGATGCATTTTGATCAACCCCTCGACCAAACGATAAACGTCGTCATCTACGGAGAATTCGAGACGGTTTTGGAGATTGGCCGCAACAGAAACGTCGTCTATGATTACTGATGGATACGGCACAGATAGAACGACTCCTTGCGGCAGATGCTTACACATTGCTCGAGGCGTACTACCTAGAGACGGATTACCAACTGCTGTTAAAACTCCGTACCCGGCAACACTTATTCAACCAATGAACTGGGTCAATACTGGATATGCATATTTATTGCAAAAGACGGAAGTGGGGAATATTTCGACTCCTACGGTTTGCCACCTCGACACGCCGAATTCGAGGATTTTCTAAAAAGAAACTGCGTGACTTGGACTTTCAACAAGGTTACCCTTCAGAGTCCACTGTCGGACGTGTGTGTATTGTTTCGTGGACTTGTTGCATCGATGTCGAGGCATACCCATGAAGACGTTCAAACTGTCGGGAACGATTTAGTGAACAATGACTGTCGTGTATTTGATTTTGTTAAGAGTGGCATATAATGACTACATGTTACGTAGTTTGAATTGTTTTTTAATTAAGCAATAACAAAGTCGACACACACTTTGTGAGTTTATGAAATGTTATTCAGACAACCAAGGGAAAATGTAAATATTATAAAATCTTGTAAAATTTAACTACATATAACAATTGACTCCGTATGCCACACAGTCAGTGTTAGAGAGTATGCTACAATATTTGTTTATTGACACAACTTTTGCAGCAATTTAAGTATACAAAATAGTTCGTATATTGTCATCAGTGCCCCACTTAAAACGAAAAAGCACATCGTGATGATGATGATGCAACAATGATGTGTGTATAAATACACTCTTTACTAATTGACAAATTACAAATAGGAGTCGATAAACATACCTTATCGTGGTTACACTAAGACCAGATGTTACGCGTTAAGCTCACGAGTGTACCGATACAAATGTGAAATGTACACTCTTTAATAATTGGCAAATACGAGTCAGTGGTCGATAAACATCATACCTGATCACGGTTACACCAAGACAGACACATGGAGGGTAGCTCACGAGAAGACTTACTTGCGTGTGTATTACACCAGACACGGGGCGGTAGAGATTCCATCGGACTGTACTCGTCATTTGGAATAAAATAGGTTAATGCAGAACGTTCTTGAATATAAGTAAAAACTGAAGCACCCTTACATGAAACCCTCAATTTTTCCTAACCCCACTCTTTCTGGTTTTAAGTACTTTAAAAAATGTGTCTTTTTTGTCAATTTCGTTGTGTCTCATATTGAGACCTTTGGTGCTGAATTTATCCGTATCTCCAAATCAATAACATGTTTTACTGCACAACCCGATGAAACATCTACCTTCGTATTCGACCTTGAATAGGCCAGGTGTCCTTTTGTCGTGACGCGCACGCGCAACGCAACACGGTTCCGAAGTTACCCATTCTTTCCCATCCAACCGACAAGTCACATAATCGGATGCGTGCGCGTCACAACAAATGGCTAGAAACCATCGGGCCCTGTTTGTAAATAACTCTTTTCTTTTACCTGTGATAACACAATCGTCTAAGCAAGAAACAGCTAGACTTAAATATGTGGATTCCGTATCCATCTCGCAATATTGGAAGAGAGGACGCTCTATGTAATAATCTATAAATTCGTAATAACATTCTAGCATTCTCAATTTCGCGTACTGGTAAACCATAGAACCAATTTGAAGAGGGACGTCGTATTTAATGGATTTCTTGTTCATTCTTAATTGGTACAGGGATTCCGTAATTGGGTCTAGGTTTGCGAAAACGATGGCTGTTAATTCCTCGGTTCGCCGTTTTGTTATCACAAAATATTATATTTCTGTGGAGGTCCTTATTGGTTATACATTTACCATACCCACTATTTCCAGTTTCATAATGTCGCCAGTAATGGCCTTGTCCGGATGCACGTCACCAGTCCGTGGTTGAAATACCTTTTCAACAAAGGAGTAGCTAAATTATTTTTTTTACCAAGATATGAAGCCACAAGAGTACGATGAGGAGAAGATAAGATATTGTGCTCTTCAGCGTAAGCTCGCATGTAGGAGCCGCTTTCGTCACGGGTAATGTCAGTGTTTTAAAGTATGGGTTGCATTTCACCAAAATATTCTGATAAATCTTCGGGTACTGAAATGTCGCACTCTACATGCCAAATAGGCGACTTTCAACTATATTTTGCAAAGCTTTATCTTGGGCAATTCCCACTTCAGGTTGCGGTGAGGAAATTTTGAATTTAGAAAATGTCCTACATCTGATTTTTCCCAATTTAGCATGTTTACGCAAATATGTAGTATTCTTTTTGGTTTATGATATGAGATCGGCCATAGACTTCCTGTTGACAGAATTGGTGTGCTCCAAGGACAACCGTGAAAATCGCATCCGTGAAACTGATAAATGATGCGACTCTGGGCACACCATCCATCATCGGGAAGTCTACGATCACTAATACGTTTCTCCTCATCGTTAAATTGATGTCTTATGAATTTATAAATCTCGTGAGCTACCCACTCTAGCCATTAAAGGGCAACCTTACCATAAACACGTGACTGTTTTGGTTTAAAATTATTTTCGTGGCTGCGACGCGTAAAAAATCCCGTAGACATGTCTTGGGAAAGGACCCAAAGGTATAATCCATTTGAGTCGTAGCCGACAATAGAACTGCAGGGAGAACTGATTCGGAGTCGTGTAACGCCGACTTCGTAATAGCGGTGATATATTATTGGTGGGCCATGCACGATGCCCTTTTTAACATATAATGTAATCCTTTTGTTTAAATAGACTAAAATAAATGTAACGTGGTAATGTGTCAAACATGCATTTCATAGTTAGACCAAGAACGCTAATGCCATCTTTAAACATGTCTATGTGGCGCAATTTGTAAAACGAAAACTGTTTCTTGATAGCTTCTAGGAAAGGGACGACATCTCTATTGTTGTACCAAAAACAAAAAATCACGAAAGGTTTTCATATCGTGATCACGCCAAATTTGTTCGCAGAACGCGTAATTTTCGCTTTTCAACTCGCTATGAAAATCTTCCTTTGATTCACAGTTAAGTTTACTCAACGAAGTCACCCACTCGTAGGGAAAGTGTAATTCTCTAAGAAATCCGTGAAACACACCAATTAATTTTGAAATTTGTTCTTCAGTGATTATAGGTAAAGGTATACCGTCTTGTTCGGCATCTAGAATTTCATTAAAAGAAGGTTCAAGCAATCTAGCCGGGTGATCGAATATATTTTAGTTGTTCGTTTAATTCATCAAAAAAATTATACCGCTTTAAAAAAAACTCCTAAGCGGTATCGCTAATTTCGTTAAGATAATTTATAAAACGGTCAATTAGTTGGCTCGGATCACCCTCACTGACAAAACAGCGTGGTTCCTTATATCCAGGGACATTGGGTGCTACACTGATACTGAGTAGCTAGTGTCGAGCCAACCATTCAACTTTTGGACTATTTGCCGGTAAGCTGGCAGTATCAAAATAAGATTACAAATCAAATGTGGCCCGAAACTAATAATACTGGTATTTTTAATAATAATAATAAATAACTTCTTACGCGCCAATATCCTCAGACAATCCGAGCTCAGTGGCGCACCAAAACCAAAGGATTAAGCATTCTCTTACTCGTGTGATAGGCGAAAGTCGTCAACAAATGGATGGATGTGCTAGGAAGCTAGGGAGGATAGGCGATATTGAAAAGATATGTTTTGAGGTGACGACGAAATGTAACAATATTTTCTGCTGATTTAACATTAACGGGAAGCGAATTCCATATAGTTGGCGCGGCAACTGAAAAAGCTCGAGTTCCAGCCTTTGTCTTAACTCTGGGAACAGATAACAACTTCGAACTAGACGACCGAAGTTGTCTGGCTTGTCTAGCTGGTGTGAGCATTGAGTGTAAATAACTAGGTTGTTTGGATGAAAGGGCTTGGTAGGTGATTGTGCAGATCTTAAACATAATGCGATATCGCACGGGGAGCCAATGCAGTGATTTTAGAAGTGGCACTGAATGGGAGAATCGAGGAGATTGTGTGACTACCCTTGCTAAACAATTTTGGACGCGTTGTAGTTTTGCAATATCCTTGATAGCAATATTATGAAGGAGGGAATTGCAATAATCTAATATGCTGCTAACAAGAGCTGTTGCGATAGTCTTAGCGGCAGAATGCGACATATGTCGGCGAATGCGGCGAAGATCACGGATATGATAAAAACAGCAACGGCACGTTTGGGATATGTGTTGTCTGAAATTGAAGTCGCAATCAAAGGTCACTCCTAGATTCCGTACTGATGCTGCTGGTGTGATATTTGGACTCAGGATGCATGTTGGAAAACAAGTAATTAAGTTTACCTCGCTGCATTGGAGTACCAATGATGAGGAATTCAGTTTTGTCTGCATTTAACTTTAATTTGCTATGGTCATCCATGAAAAAAACATCTTGGAGACAATCGTTGAGTCGGTTTAGAGAATGACTTGTATCGGGCGTGGCCAAGGAAATGTAGATATGTGTGTCATCTGCATAAAGGTGATGATCCAAGTTATGACTTTGGATTACAGAGCTGAGTGGCGTAATGTAGAGAGTGAAAAGCAACGGAACCCTTGGGAATGCCACATGAAGTGGGGAGTGAGGTTGAAAAGTAATTATCTATCTTTATACATTGATGTCTATTGGTTAGATATGAAGAAAACCAGGTTAGAGCTGTGCCAGATATGCCATACCACATTGATAAACGTTTGACAAGAGTGTTGTGATCAATAGTATCAAAGGCGGCAGACAGATCAAGCAAGGTAAGTGCAGTTACTTTGCCTTTATCAATGTTTAATACAACATCGAACTTTTAGGAGAGCAGTCTCTGTAGAATGACATTGTTTGTATGCTGATTGGAGCACACTGGATAAACAAGTTGAGCTGATATGACACCTTAGACGGCTTGCTAAGACTTTCTCAAGTATCTTAGAAATAAAGCTAAGATTAGAAATTGGCCTATAATTTTTGAAATCATCTTTTGGCAGAGAAGTCTTCTTGAGAACAGGATTTACATGTGCGTGTTTAAAATCATCTGGGAATTTACCCGAACTCAGTGATAAATTTATGATATTCGTTATTGTACCAAGTAAAGAGTCAAGACATGCTTTTAGTAGTATGGTTGGTAATGGATCGAGATCGCATGACTTATTTGGGGAGGACATTATTATTTTCCTCATTTCATCAACTGTGGCTGGCTCAAACAATACCAGTGGAGTGAATTTACTTGTGGGGAGTCCACATTTACAGTACTTAAAGTGTGACATGGAAAAGCAGAACGTATAAGACTTATTTTATCTTTGAAATGACTAGAAAACGAGTCACACAGAGATTTGGCTGACACATGACTAGGTAGAGATGGAGGCGGCCGTCTGTGTAAAATATGATTTATGCAGTTCCATAGCTGACGTGGGTTATCAGAGTTACTCGAGACCACGTTTGTGTAATAATTTGATTTAGCTTTGGTCATTTGTCTGTTGCAGTAGTGACACTGTTTAGAATATTGTGATCTGTCCAAAAGCGAGCGTGATTTGCGCCATACACGTTCAAGATAACGCCGGCGCTTTTTAGATTGTAGAATTTCAGGAGTCATCCATGGAGCATGTGGCTTTTGGGACACAGATTTAGATCTCAGGGGTGCATGTTTATTAAGTAAATCTTTGAGTACTTGACAGTACTGTCGACACATATCTGACAGAAGTTCTTTGGGGTTACTGATGAGGTCGGATTTAAGGATGTCTGTCATTAATGCGGCAATGTCAATCTTATGGATCGGTCGGTAAAACACATTGTGTTTGGACTCTACGGGAATTCTAGGAACTTTGAGATCAGCAATGACAGTGTGGTGGTCTGATAAACCATCTGAAGCAGTAGGTGTCTGAATATTGTTACAATCTGAGCGGGTGATTAAGAGATCAAGCCAGTGGCCATGTATGTGTGTTGAGAAGGTAACATGTTGTTTCATGTCATAGGTTGCCAGAATGTCATTAAATGTACTTGTTGTTGATGAAGGTGTGTCCAGATGAAGATTAAAATCACCGAGTATTTAAAATTCTGAATAAATAGTTGCCAGATTTTCAAGCAGATCCTGGAATTCTTCAAAGAAATGGGCAGGGTGTCCTGGAGGGCGATAAATGGACACAAAATAAGCAGAGAAAGATGAATCGGAAATTTCGGCACAGATGGCCTCAAAGCTGGAGTAATCAGGATTTGAATGCAAATTAACTTTGAACTGTTTTGAGACGAGAAATCCAACACCACCACCTCGCCCAACTGAATGTGGGCGATGATGAAAGGTGAAAGTGGAAGGAAAAATATCAGCAATGCATGCAGCTGTGTCACGTGGTCTGAGCCAGGTCTCAGTGACAGCAAGGATGTCTATTGTCTTAGAAGTTAATAAATCGGTAAGCAAGGCTGTTTTGTTTCGAATAGATCGAACGTTAGTGGTGGCTACTCGAATATTGCGCCTGATAGCAGGTCCAGGATTAAGACTTACATCTCCTGCTAGTAGTACAATAATTGCCAATTTAAACGTTGGCTTAGAGCGGGGGATTGGCAGTAACTTTCTATTAAAGCAAAGATTAAGACATGGCAAACTGTGAAGATGTGACAAGAAATTTTGTGTTCTCCTGTACTGAGAAACTTAAAATGACAGCCGACCTTTGGGGACTAAGTGGCTTGCACAGCGTAAAATCGTGACCTCTCAAAGCAGCAGAACAGGGTAAAAATAAAACACACAATAAAAATGCTGGTGACATTGTCTTTCCTCAAAATGGTGAAGAATAAAATGATAATGTCTCATACAAATAATTAAAAATAATAAAATATTCTAAAACTGTATAATTGTACTAAAAATAATGTAAATTTCTAGGTTATAAAAGAGTGGGTTGGCGATAATAAATGTCAATATTACAGGTCGTATGATTGTTCGCGCTCAGCAGGCCTGTGCAAAGTAACAAGACGTTTAGTGCCCGTGCAAAGAAAAGTCAGAGGTCTTCACTCCCAGGGCGATTCTGGGTATAAAAGAACGTCTTGTTGAAAAGGCCTGTTAGTACATAGTTTATAAGGGGACTGCCCCTGCCTTAGTATGTTGTGTACGTAAATCAAATCGACCTGTATTATCGCCCAAATAATTTAAGTACAAGATTTAACAGCGTTGGTGGTGACAATTTATAAAATATTTGTTTAAGCAAACAGTGCAATACGTTGACACTAATTCTACACTAGTGTCACAGACAAAATTAAACGTTAAATTGCAAAAATGATTTTGAATCACGCAGTGACAATATAAACAAGTACCACCTTACGCTACCTAGCGACAAACATGTTTCATCGACATGTATACCAAATAATCTAGTTTCTTATTTTTTCTAAACGGGATATATACCACCATGGAAAATTCTCTTGACCTCCACTTCGCAAGATTGTTGGTGTCTTTTTAATAAAAAAAACGTGTAAAAATGTAAGATATAATTACCACAAAAGCAGACGCAGGCCTTTTATAGAAGTTCGACAGAAGATAAAGGTCACGTGAGCGTGCCGAATAAGCAAGGCCTGCAGAGTAGAAAGTACATGCATGGACTGAAGTGTAGACACTACACATGCGTGTATTGCTGCAGAAAAGAAACTACACGCGCGGACTGCACGTTGACCTAGAACAGTGACCTAGAACATTGACCTACAACTTTGACCTATAATTTTGACATTGACCTTAACCGTGACCTTTGACCATTGACCTTTGTGCACAGGAAGTGACATCACTTGCACCTTGCACCACGCTGCGCCACCGTCCGACGAGAACTACACAACATACTGCTGCGATGCTTTATCCAAAAGCAAAACTTGTCATTTGGTTACCTTTGGATATCTTAGGCTGTGGTGCTGCAACCACATAGGGCGAACACTGTTAGTCTCCCGCAGACGAAACTGGACGTAATGGGTTCGTTAGCTAATATGAGCACAGATGGACTTCCACAACCTTCCAAATGTCCTATCAAAGTCTGTGTCAGTGTCTGTTTCTGTCTCTGTCTGTTTGTTTGTCTGTCTGTCTGTCTGTCTGTCTGTCTGTCTGTCTGTTTGTCTGTATGTCTCCCTGTCTGTCTGTCTATATGTCTGTCTGTATGTATATCTGTCTGTCTGTCTGTCTGTCTGTCTGTCTGTCTATCTGTCTGTCTGTATGTCTGTATGTCTCCCTCCGTCCCTTCGCCCGTCCGTCCCCCCTCTCTCTTTCTATGCCTCTGTGTATCTGTGTCTCCCTCCGTCCCTCCGCCCGTCCGCCCCCTCTCTCTTTCTGTGCCTCTGTGTATCTATGTCTCCCTCTTTTCCCTTTTTGCTCGTTCTGGCTTCTTTGTGTTCGTTTCACCTACAGTTATAATGACAGTTCCGAGGTATACACAGTATTCCAATCACCAAATGAAGATTATATGTGGTCAAACCCCTGGCGTACGTCCTACGATCGGCTGGATAGTCGAACTACGATATTATATTATGTATATGTCTGCTAGACAGACTTGATACAGTATTACAGCATTATCTGTGTTTGTCGGCGGACAGTCTGACTAGTGATGAGTGATTGCAGCAATTACAAAGGCATCTCACTTCTGAGCGTAGTTGGCAAGTTGTTTGCTCGTGTCATCCTGAACAGACTACACATACTTGCTGACAGAGTCTACCCCGAATCCCAGTGTGGCTGCATAGCAAACATATCAACTACTGACATGATCTTTTCGCTTCGACAGTTACAGGAGAAATGCAGGGAACAGAAGAAGCCGCTGTACATTGCCTTCATCGATCTTACCAAAGCCTTCAGCCTTGTGAGCAGGGATGGTCTGCTCGAGATCCCCCAAAGCCCTGCAGCGTAATCAGGTCATTCAACGATGATACGAGAGGTACAATCCTGTACGACGGTTCTACCTCCGAGACCTTTAACGTTACCAGTGGCGTCAAAGAGGGATGCGTCCTCGTACCAACCCTCTTTGGGATATTCTTTGCCCGTATGTTGAAGCACGCCTTTGAATCTTCGACAAGTACATGCACACGAGATCTGACGGAAAACTATTCAACTTGTCTCGCCTAAAAGCGAAAACAAACGTCCGCCTGGCCTTCGACAGACACTGTTTGTTTGAGGATGATGCAGCGGTCATCACGCATACTGAGGGGGAGCTACAAAACCTGATGAACCACTTGGAATGAAAGGCATGCACGGATTTCAGACTGACAATCAGCTTGAGAAAGACTAACATCAAGGGACAGGATGTGGTCACTCCCCCAGCCATCACCGTAAACAACTATGAGCTAGAGGTCGTCCATCTCTTCACCTACCTCGGGTCCACCATTGCCGACAACCTTTCCTTAGAAGCAGAAATCAGAAGAAGGATTCGGAGAGCCGCCTCATACCTTGCCCGGTCTACAAAGATAATCTGGAAGAACAGAATGCTAACGGAGCATACAAGATGGCAGTGCACAACGCCTGCATGAAGAGAGCCTGGAACAACAAATTGCTGACGGAGCACGCAAAGGTGACAGTGTACAACGCCTACGTGCTGAATACACGTCTGTACTTCAGTGAATCCTGGACGCTGTATTCCACTCAGGAGAATCGACTGAACTCATTTCACATGCGCTGCCTGCGGCGCATCCTCGGTATCTCGTAGAAGGACCGAGTCCCTAATACAGAGGTTCTCTCACGTGCCAATTCTGTGTGCTTGGTGACTCTCCTCAGGCAACGCCGCTTCCGCTGACCACGTGCATCGGATGGAAGATGGGAGACTTCCAAAAGACATTCTCTATGGAGAGCTGGCAACTGGAAAGAGAGCTACAAGACGTCCCCATCTGCGCTTCAAGGACGTATGCAAACGAGACTTGAAGGCTCTAGACATGAATGAATGTTGACAACTGAGAGGAGCTTGCTGGAGACAGATCCACATGGAGGCAGGAACACACAGGGCTCTCAAGAGAGGAGAGGATACTCTAAGCAGGCTAGCGAAGAAGAACAAAAACGTAATCGCGGAAAACACCCAGGCTGAGAACAGAGCCGCGAGCACCTTCAAGTGCTGCAAATACAATAAAGACTGTTACTCAATAATCGGCCTCTACAGCCACAGCAGACGCTGTCCAGCCAACAACTTATCTTCGACACCAGGGCGCAGATCCGGGCGCAGATACATAGTCTTGAGAGACTGCAGGATGCTTACTAACTATCTGTGTGTGTGTGCGGACAGTCTGACTACAGTATTACAGTATTGTCAGTATATCTCTGCTGGATAGTCTGATAGTATCACAGTAATATTTGTGTATGTTTGGTAGAAATCTGGTTGTGCAGTATTACAGTACGTATTGTATGTATCTGTCTATTTAGTACGGTATATATATGTTTTAGTGTCTGACTGTTGGAATTTGATTTTCCTTTGGGTTCCATCTTTAATAAAAGACGGTATGAACAAAACGTACCCCGTACAGCGTACTGTGAACAGTCATTTACTTTTACAAGCTGAAGCATCCTATTCTGCACAGTATGACACACATTTTTGTTTATAGCACAGTTTCTATGTAGTATTCAAATGCACAGATAACATATGTAACATCTGTGTTCGTTACGTGTGTTTCAGTTCGCTTGCTGACACAGTTGCCGCCTATGGGTAACGTATTATAATGTTTCACTAGCCACCTAAGACGTCCTCTCACGCGTTCACAAAGTACAGAAAAACGTAAAAATGTAGTGTTTTGTATGCCATCCACCCACAACCCAACCTTACCTACACGTGGCGTGTGACTTGCAAGTATGAACGACCCAAAATGGCTCCCAAAGTCACCGCCAATACTCACCGGATTCAACAATTGTGACAGAAAACACCCTCCACGCTGCCCGGTTCAGATATCCTCAATAGTATCGATGTGTATTAATATATGTTCTACTCAATATGAGGCGCTACTGTATCAATTTATTTTCCACGTGATACGCGGTGACGACAAGTCCTCGCCCATACGTAATACTACGTGTGTTTTGAGACTTTGCGAACTGACGTGTTCACCCGTAAGGCTAACGTATCTGTATATCTTAGTTTCCGCTCATATGTAATGTATTTCTCTTGCCCCCTACAACTTATCATCGTGTTCTTGTAAATAAACTCTGACAGCGTTAACAGCAAGCGTGTGCTATATAATATTCACTAGTTTATTCACAATCAAAGCCGCAGTTCCTTCGCACATTCATTAATACTTTCATGACGCGTTTACATTTATGCATTTTATATTTGCCTGTGGGCATTCATACAAAACCAATATCATGCGTTCTCTTTGGCATCACAACATGATAGTATAGATTCTTTATTAATGCAGTGTCGATCCGAATGTTGAATGTTATTATTGTTTTGAGACTTACAGAGAAGCGAACAGACATAACAATCGTTATAGTCAGTGGCACTCTTCTCCTGTTGGGGATCATAGCCGGGTCCGTTCACGTGTCCATCGTCTACTACAAACGTATGAATCAAGGTAGTCGCCATGGCAAGATTTTAGCCACTTACCTTATTGAATATTCTTAAGGTTAGCCGAAGGTTCATTTATCTGAAAAGACTTGCTCCCGTTAAACAAAATGACTGCACAAGCACGACTCGGTTGGATGACGTAATTGTATACATGCGGGAGTTCGTGTTCACATGTAGCAAGTGTGGAGCAGCCAAATATGAATCTATGTAGGGGGGAACGCGAGAATGTTGTTCTCTTGTTTCCCTGTCTGTCATGGGTGAGCCAGGCATCTATTCCGAACCTAGATATTTTTCGTTTCCCTCGCTGATCGTGCATTGGTGTCTCCACCAACCATCTCCATTCCCCTCTATCTTTCGCTTTCGTTCTCCACTCCTCTCCTAAACCTTCTAACATCTGTTTACACAGCTCTCCCATCGCAGCTTCATCGTTTACTCGTCTTCTCTCCTTTTGTCGGGCTCTCAATGTACAATTTTTATTAACAATTCTTATCTATTGTAATATTGTTGTTGGTGGGCTTGCTTTCTATGAGCGCCGGCTTGTTGGTGATGGCCAGTCATCGTTTCGAGGCATAGGCCATATATCTATATCCTTTTCCCCTCCACTCTCAGTGCATCTGCTTTTTTTGCAAATGTTCTACTCACATGCTCTCTACAATGTCCAGCCCACTTTAGAAGTGAAAACGTGAAAAGAACCGATGACCGGCCATCAGCAACAGGCCAGCACTCACAGAACACACGCCAACCCAAAACAATACGATAGATTAGGAATGACTAAAATAAGTAGCTTTGGAGTCCGACAGAAGGAGAAAACAGGGATAAACGAGAACATTTTGGTATAATAGAGACATCAATCAACCAAGACAAGACGAACTACCAGCTTCCGCTAGTATGCGATGACGTCATCCGACATCACTCGTACTATTGACGCCATCTTGACTAGGCGCAACAACCTTTAGACAGGTAAATTAATCTGGATTAATTAATTGGATCTGTTGGACACTGTAGACGGACAAAATCAACTTGGTTAATTGTAGTTTTAATGTATTTGTTCCATTAACTTTTCAGTTTTAATATCCTTCGAGTTTAGTTCTATGATCGCCAGGTGCCGCCACTGTTAATGCCTACCAGTCTAGTCCTATGATCGCCAGGTGCTGCCACTATGTTCTCCTTTCAGCGCATACCAAGGCTGACGACATCGAGTTGGACATCGATGACATCCCGACGGAGACGCGGGCCGGACACCGTCTCAGCGTCGTATATGACAGGCGGCAATCCGTCCTTGCTCAATCGTCCGAAATGTTGCCCGACAATCGCGGCGACAACAGTCGCTCAACAGTCGGTCGCGGCCACAAGCTGAACGCCATGTCGATGATCATTCAAGAGGAGTGCGAGATGATGCACTCGCACCAACAGCCGGACGACGGGGACGTCGGCGAGCACCTACCACGATACGGGTAGGTGCCAGACGAACTAGTTGTAATATACTAAAACCGAGAAACATAATAATAATAATAATAATAAAATAACTTATTTTGCGCCTACATCCTCAGAAACCAAGCTCGGAAGTGCATCAATACAAGAGGGTTAGTCAATATCGGAATCTATAAGCCATATTAAAGTCGTCAACAGTTGGATCAATACGCCTGGGGGTTACAATGGATACGCAAGATTATAACGATAAGTTTTTTAAATTATGGCGAAATTGAATAATAATTATTTTCAACTGATCGAACACTAAGAGGGAGCATATTCCAGAGAGTTGGGGCAGCAACAGAAAGTGCCATAGTTCCAGCGTTAGTATTGACTCTAGGAACAAAAAGTAAACCAGAACTAGATGGCCAAAGCTGGATAGGCTTCTTTTACAGGAGTAACCATTGAATAGCTTTACAGAACTCGGAGACCTAAGGCTAGGATTCCACATGTATTGAAACAGAACGCGGAATGGCTATAGTGACCTCAAGTTTCTATCCGATTCCTACGTCGATACGATTCGAATCGCTCAATGCAGCTATTTGATTTTCAGCACGTCATCAGGGATGCAGCGTAGTCTGTTAGTTACAGTAACCTCTTTATTTGCCGGCTGAGACCTTCGAAGCCCGCTACTTCCAACGTTCCTTTTCCATCGTCTTTCTAAAACCCCTAGATATAGACGTGTAACGTTAAATAACAAAACCCTTAGAAACAATATCAAAGCAAATAATGCATGATGTCCAAACAGTATTTACATTCAGTTATCGATTAATGCTTCACGGTGGAGTGCAGTGGCGCCGTGTCTAGAGCGTCGAAATCTCAGTCGGGAGAACTCGGGTTCGAATGCTGTCCTGCCGTTTTGAACGTTAGGCAAGTTAATCCACTCTACTTTGCTCCAGTTCACTCAGCTGTATAAATGACCCATGCCTACATACAGTGGTGGGACAGTCTCCGCGCATTAATTGCCGCGTGGCTTAATGCTTCCCAGAGAAGTTGAGATGGTGTTCGATTGAACAGGTCTGCCACTGAGTAAAGTGTGAAGCGCTTTGAGCAGTCCTAAGGACAGCATACTGCGCTATATAAGAAGTTGTCTTTTTAATGCAAGTCTCCGTTACACTGATAATTGATTGATTACGCATATTTTATAGATTGTACAAACAGTGCCTGCAAAACAAATCTGAATAAAACCTAATGTTGATTTTAGCACACGCCAGTCGAGAGACGACCGGCGAAGGCCGACTGGCTTCAACATTAACAACTGGCGCTGGTCAACAGCTTTCAACGTTCCGGGCCGTCGACGGACGACCGGGTTCAGTGCTTCCCACTTGCGTCGGCCAACGGGTCTGAACCAACACGGAGGCAGAATATCGGTGCTCGACGAATCACTACAAAACAGTGCACAATACATAGCGCACGGACCGAGACAGTCAACGGTCACTCCACTGCCGGAAGGGCCCCATGCATCCGACGGCGCAGAACCGGAAGTTCCACCGACTGCACCGGAAGGGCATGCGCGAAGCCCGACGTTTATTCCGGGACCGAGAAACAGCGTAGCGACAGGGGAACACGGTCAACGACGCGTGCGCCGTACGACGGTCCTCTTATGAACTAAATCATACTTAATGTATACCATATACACTTTTCGCACGAAAACCAGACGAGCATGTATATGTGACTATTTGTAAATATTGTGCGACAGATCCGTATTTTTGCACATTATTGTCTAAACAGCAAAACTGGTCTGCAAGTCCGTCCGCGATAAAGTTGATGCGTTAGCAATACTAAAGACTATTTATTTTCAGAATTTCGGCGAATAGTGTATCTGAAGACACATTGTGGTGTGCTTACTTTGCATGGCTTAGTTTGCTTGGCGATATCAAGCAGAATACAATGCGTTTGACATCACTTATCTAAAACTCTTTTCTTATGTATCTGTTTGTGTGTGGTTATTTTTATTTTAGTTAAACGATGATGTCATATTCAGTTTCATTCTTATGAACGATAATATTTACGGGGGCATAATTATTATCTTGATTTTGCCCAGAACCAAATGGGGGAGGATTACTGTAAACCGAAACAATACCAGCACGACGCAAATGTTCAACGGTTGTGCATTCAAGTCCCGTTTTCTGGTCAATTAAGTATGCAGTCCACTGCTGGCGTTATCTTCGTCTTTAACGCCAATAGTACGCGCGTAGTTTACATGCCTACCAACGTGTCAGGTGCCTGGAGCAAACAAGCAAATCCTCTCTGCGCATGCGAAATGACGTCACATCTGGCATAGAGTCCCTTGTGGACAGCAGGTGAACTATAAGGATAACTATTTTTTATCTCTGGTCTATGTGCCACCGTTAGCTAATGTTGCATGCGCAGCTGATGCAATCGCTAGCTGTGTGCCCCGGCGTGAGGCAATTGCCTTCATCAGAATTGACGTGTAGCGCTAAATATAGTGCATGACGTGTGGCGCTATTGCGCGTGCGCGAACAAAAACCGGAAAACACGGGCAAACTTTGACGGTTTCAGCGTTGTTTACATGTTGGATCGTTGGCAATAAATGCTGTTGTATTCTTGTATTCTATGTCGCCAGTATAACATTGAGTGGCCAGCATTGTTAACAGGCATTGCAGTTATGGGACTAGCGACATTGATTCAAGATATGCTCACTGACAGCACACGCGGGGTGTTTATTTCTCCACTTCCCCAAAACTGGCAAAACCACGCACACTTCGAAACTAAAGTGTAGCCCTGTACTCTTGTAGTTGTAGTTGTACCTTTTTAGTTGTAGTAAGTCCGAGGGAAGACTTCACCAACTTACAACCAGTGCCTGGCTCCTGAAACCTAGGTACAATTCATTGACCTTACTGCAGCTAGAGATGTTGATGAACATTTCAGTTTGCATATAGTAATTTTATTCCGTTTGTTGACATTCCTACGACAGCGTAGCCTATTAATGTGTACTTTTGTCAAACTATGTCTATGATGTATTGATTGCCTATTTGGTCTTAATTAAGTAATGTATGTGTTGCTATAAAATTAATAATATTATTGAGGTTATAAAAATTTACTCTTGACGATTTTAATTATTGTAACGTAATTGGTTGGTATTGACAGCCTTATTACGTATAATTAACTGACAATTGCCCGTAATATCAAAACTAAGACCAAAACCAAAACATGTATTTGCGTTAGATAATGTTAATTATTTCACAATTAAGACCATTTTGTTAACAGTTTGTTTGTACTCAATCGATGACATAATGATTAGTAATTTGTAATATTTATTCTTCGCACTAAGGTTTCCTCAGATTTGTATACACACACATACACGCACAAATGCATGCACGCACATACTCCCATAATACTAATATATAACTGCTAATTGTATAACGCCGTGTATCCGGGTATAAAACATGTTCATACATTACACGCACTTAAAATACATAATTGGTAAAACATAATTTATACTACGTAATTTAAGATATACATTTTAAAAGAAATAACTTATGTTACATGAAATAAATTATCGGATAAATAAGTATATATACTAACTAAAGTAGGTATTTACCTATCATAGTATTAATATTTAGTTAATACAGCGCCATGTATATTAATGTTCGTAGAACTGTACATAAAACAAAATAGATAACAAATACAAACAGTCGCTGCTTTAAAATTAATCAAGTAATACAAATACACTGTACATAATTAAAATTTAAAAAACATCACGTCAGTGGCGGTATGTATTATAAGTATCAAATATAATTATCAGAAATATATACAGATTGCTGGTCAAATCGTATGTTGCAAGCATAACCAAACTGGACGACCACATTTCTGCCAGTTTCAAACGAACTTCGCACGAACCAAGGCTGCCATATCGCAGCCATCGTATTAACTATATATTCGAGTATCTTTCTAAGTCGCCAGACTCGCCAAACATAATTCTCGGATATTTCAATAGCTGTCGACTGGACAAAACATTGCCTGTTTACCAGTGACGTGTCAGACACGTGGTAGTAACACCCACGATCTTTGTTATGGCAACATTAAGGATGCGTAAGTCCGTAAAGAAGATGGCACTCGGTACAGCTGATCACAATGTGGTACATTTGACCCCGGCGTATAAAACTAAGCTGCAGAAACAGAAAGCTGTGCAGAAAACTGTAAAAACGTGGGACTTGATCTCGGCCGACGTCCTCAGGGGGTGTTTTGACTGTACTTTGTGGGATGTTCTCATTGACTCCAGCTCTTCGCTTTTGTCCCCACAAACACTGTGAAAATCTTCTCAAATAACAAACAGTGGGTGAGTAAAGAACTGAAAAACATAATCAACGAGAAGAAGAGGGCTTTCATGTCTAACAACGGCACTGAAACAAAACGGATCGACTGTACTTAAAAAAGCAGATTTGGGACGCTAAACTGGAACACAAGGAACACATTTAACGCCTGTTCCAATACGGCAATATGCACAGGGCAGGGCAGGGACTGAACACTCTTGTCTGATGAGTCCGGCAAACGTGTCATACAAACCTCAGAGTCAGCGGAAGAGAATCTCAAGTTCGCTGAGGACTTGAATTCCTTCTTTGGGCGTTTTGACCGGCATGACATTTCACCTGAGGGTCAGGAGGCGGTGGGCGACATTGAGTTTCAGCTCACTGAGGGTGACACCCCGGAAACAACTCCTGATGACGTCAGTAAGATCTTCAAGCACGTTCATCCTCACAAGGCAGCTGGGCCTGACCCTGACAACGTTCTCAATGAGTGCCTTGCTCAGCTGGGTGCTGTGCTCAGCTTACTTTTCAACTGGTCTCTGAAGCAGCATCGGAACCCCCTGGCGTGGAAATCGTCAGTCATCTGTCCTGTCTCCAAGAAGCCTGTGCCCTCTGTTCTCAACGACTACGGCCCAGTGGCGCTTACCTCAGTCGTCATGAAGTGCTTTGAGCGACTCGTACTTCGTCCTCTCCTGCAGCTTGTTGGGGATCAACTGGATCCCTTCCAATTTGCATCTCATATGTCATAGTGTATATACTCACTTGGAAAAGCCCAAGTCGTTTGCCAGGATAGTCTTTATTGACTTTTCCTTGGCTTTCAACATCATTCAGCCACACATCATGATGAGTAAACTTGTTAATATGCATGTGAACCCACACATCATCTTGTCGGTAAATCAGTTTCTTACTGAGCATAAGCTAGTATTGCGCTATAATGGTGCCGTGTTGAGCTCACTCTTCACTCTCCCCAGGGCTCGGTGATCTCCTCTTTTCTGTTATGTTTATTGAGCATATTAGGATGTATAGCTTAATAAAATGCTAAATCCAGCGTTTCTCATTATTGTATATCGTGTTTCAAGAAAACGCCCAACAACCGTAGCTTGTAAAACAGGCATCTGTTCTTGGTGGATTAAAGTGAAGTTATCTTTTCCTCGTTTTTGGTATTTTAATTAATATAATGATCTTAAGACTGGAATAAATATATTGAAGGTATACCCTCCGCCAAATTGCGTTATATAAGCACGGACGTCGTTTTCGCTATTTGAATAATTTTACCCAGCGAAACGTAACAAAACATTATTACTATTATTATTACTACTACTACTACTATTATTATTATTATTATAAACAACTGTCTATGTTGCCAATACAACTAGTTTAATTAACTTCAAAGCTCTTTGATAATCAACGAGGTCGCGATTTTCTAACTTTCACCACGCTCAATTCAGCGAACTTATTTTTAATAATCACCACTCTCGCTACTTCCGGGTAACGGGTCAGACAGCCAACCTTTAAAAACTAACTCATAGATTAATGCTATACTACGTGGCACTCGCCGTGACCGGGATACGGAGGCGTGATGTGACCATTATGTACTGTCAATGACTATACAATGAACTACGTTCAGGTAGAAAGCAGGCTCGCACACGTCAGTCGTCGAGTGCTGACCGGACGTGACTTGACCGGGCTAGAAACATGGGTGGAAACCAATGGAAATATTAGCGTTCGCCGGGTTCTCGCAGCTGGAACGACGCCGAATAGTCTCAGCAACGAAAGATTTAGGTTGGACAAAAATGTTAACAAAGCTTTCTCACCTGAAATGGGTTCGTTGCTGGTATGTCTCAACACCAAAAATACCCACCCGAATCCACCCATGGAAAAAACTCTTTTTCGGCTCAAATCCAAGATGGCCGACATTATATACAGGGTCTAATATTCAAATGGACCTAATTATGGAATTAAACAACATAAAAACACGTTTGAGGTGTCATTTCCAACCAACTTTAGGATGTCCATTCGTTTTGTGACACTCTGGATAACGTCAAGGTCAAGGCAAAATTTGATAAAATAATCTGGAAATAAGCTGGATTCGGACTAAAGTGGCATGACTTTGCAACGAAGTGAAGCTACAAACACATATTTAGGTGTCATTGCAACCAAGTTGACTATGTCTAATCATTTAAACCACATTTTACAGGCGATTATAGTTCAAAGTCACGTTTCAATGTCAATATATGCATATTGTCTATTTACAATCCTGTATGATCCTGATCAACATTCCGGTCATCATCATCCTGGCTCTCCACTTGTGTCACATTCATGCAGGTGATGCCCATGCACTGACCAGATGCTGGTGTGCACTGCAGTCAATTCTTACGGCAGGTGCACGTTTTCTTATCGCAGTGACCACGCTGCCGCAGGCTGGGACATTCTGATAGGCTCGAGACCACCAGAAGAAGTCACCCAACCCCAAAGCTTCAGTGGGATATCGTTGCCACGCCATCCCTGCACCTGATGATAAGTCCGATGGCTAAGGAAGGCGGCTGAATCATTCGTTGACGTATTTGTAGAAGTAGCTACCTTCAGCAGGAACTTCGCCACCCGTGTGGAGTTGACGCATAGTGATGTGGTGCACGCGTACATCACCAGCAGGGCATCCTCTCCTGCCTTTTTGATGCCCTCTTTCGAGGAGGATGGAGATATGGAGACGGAGGTGGACTTTTTCAGTCCTGCATACTTCGTGAGAACGGTCACTTTGCCAGATTTGTCTTCAATGTAGTTATGCATACCGTTTGTTTCGATGTCAGCACGTACAGGTTATCACTCTTATCTGTGATATCAGCATGATGTATCATGAGTTGAAATACATATGAATCTTCTGCATGGTCAGATATATTCACATATCTCTTCATAGAGCAAGTTCTGATGGCTGGCATTAAGTCAACTGGGGGTCTAACGCACGGCCGTGGCTTCAATGGGAGTACTCGTCTTTTCTTTCTGCTCTCCACATCCGTATGTGCTGATGTCAGCCAGTCCATTTTCGAGATAGCGGGGTTCTCTTCGAATGCAAGTGATGGGCATCGTGACCTGGCAGCACTACGCATCCAACGTGACATGTCCGAAATACAGAAGCTGCTTCAGGTGTTTGATGAGCGGGGACCATTCAACACAACCTCAGAAAAGCTTGTAAGTCTCTCAGCAAGGTTGATGGCAGTGGAGTCAATAAACGTGGTCGATGCTCAAAGTGTCGGAGAGAAGATCCTAACTTCCATGGTCAGTCATTCTGTGGCAGAGTACAAGTTCTCCCAGAAGAATCAAGTGAAGACTCTAGCCTCAGTTGTCCATGTCAAAACTGCTTCCGGGGAACGAATCGAGATGGATCCCCAGCGTCTATACCAGCGTCTTCTTTTTACGGGTCGGCGATATCCCTATGTCTGACCTCTTCAAATATGAGTTGTGCTCTTTCCTTCCATCTCCCTTCGACAATCACATACGCATGCGGACTGGGGACAAAGCGGAGCTCATATACCACCTCCTGAAGCTTGTCCCTGCATGCATCGTCTCAGCCACGCTCGACAAGGGCTTGCAGTTTATTGTTGATGGGGGAGGATTGCTCCACAGGTTCTCATGGCCCAAGCACTCCACGTATGCCGAGATCTGCGCTATGTATATCCGACATGTACGCAACAGCTATGGCCGTGCGTTGGTTGTGTTTGAAGGATATCACGGCTCCAGCACTAAGGACGAAGCTCATCGTTGTAGGACAGGGAACGACGTTGATGCTTCAGTCTCAGTTTCCGCAGACATGCGTTTAGCCATGAGCTTAAAATCTTTCCTTGCCAACACATCAAACAAGCAGGCCCTCATCAACCTCCTCGCAGAGCATATATTCAAAGCAGACATAACAGTTCAGCACGCAGAAGGGGATGCAGACTACAAAATACGAATTTAAACTAATGGTACATCATGCTGATGCCACAGATAAGAGTGATAACCTGTACATGGTGACATCGAAACAGACGGTATGCATTGAAGAACAATCTGGTTCCAGCCCTATCAGAAGCTCTGCTCTTTCTGTACGCTCTGAGTGGGTGTGATACCACGTCAAGGCCCTAGTAAAATGTCGGCCATCTTGGATTTGAGCCGAAAAAGAGGTCTTGCCATGGGTGGATTCGGGTGGGGTTTTTTGGTGGTGAGACATACCACCAACGAACCTATTTCAGGTGAGAAAGCTTTGTTAACATTTTTGTCCAACCTCTATGGACCGCGATCACTTCGTTGATGCGACTAGAAGGAATGTAGCGCCTCGCCGCCCGGTCTGCGCTGCCGTGGCCGACCGCTGCCAAAACGTTGAAACCAGGAAGCATTCGTGCCGTTGCCCGGAGAAGCGTATGCTTCGGTTACTGTGCTCAGTCGCGGAAATACCGCGCAGCAGTTCGTAACATAGAATATAGTGCTAAAAAGGATCAACAATTTTATTTACAGTTTGTATATGACCAATGGATGTCTTGTTGTGAAACGTATTCTAAATTAGAATAGGTACAATGTCACGACACTTTCAAATGGTATCATTGGATGCTTGCAATTATTACTACGTCATATGACATATCATATAGACCACATACACTTTCCAATTAAAAAAAAACTTGCCTTTTGTTTTTGTCATCAAACACTTTTTGGGATAAGATATTCAACAAATATACGACGGAATGTTCAAGCGCTCCCCCCTCCCCTTTCTCTCTCTCTCCGCCAAAGGGTTAAACAATCTCAAGATCAAGAATCCTCTAGTGATATACGGTCTTTGCTCAAGATCATCGGTCGCGTGGTACATTGTGCCGTCAACGTGACGTGACCTGATTACGCCGACACGTTTGCGTGACGTCAGCGAAACGTTGACCGATGCGTGCGCTGCCAGGACGGTGAACGAGGAAAACGTCGGTGGACGCGACCACACCATGCTCATGAGATGTTTGTTAGTCTGGCATTGCTGTCCCTACCTGCAAGGCAAGTCATGTCTACTAGTATTCGATGCACGCTAGACATACCAGGCTGTATATCTACGGTATATCTAGTAATCTGTACTTAGTGGGCTCTTATCCATAACATCATTTTTGTTACTTGGAGGGCATTTATTCACAGTAGGTGTTCTTACGGCTTTATACTATAGGTCATTCGTATATCTTTTTATCTAACCCAAAATGTTCATTCCATCGCACTAATCACTTGAGGTACACAAAGAGGAGACATTATTATAAAATATTGCGATTTAGGACACTTCAAATAGTAAATAGCACACCGAGTTGTCGCAATATCCGTTATTATCGCTCATTTCGGAAGCACTGCGTGCGTCAACTTAGACAGGCCACAGCTGACGTGCAATAGAAAGCTAATAAGAAACTAGCTTTATGCAGGTCTTGCAAGGTTTAACCACATACATTGTTAATAGAATATGACGTTTTGTAAGAAAGGTTCTTACACGAGAATTTTTCTTTCTTTAGTATGTATTATAGGGAATTTCAGCGTGATTGCCGTTGTCATATCAATCTCATTATGTTGTATGTTTGTATGTTAAAACAATGTTATGTTGAATAACATTTAATTCAATTTAAAAAAGAAAAGGACCTATTTACAATTGTTGAAATTCGAAACTTCGCAAAATTACGCTATCTTTTCTTTCAAATTGGTCGTGGCGGCTCTGAATACCTCATTCTATGGTAGGATGTACACCACGCAATTTTCTAAATCAACGTCAAGAATTTGTTCCATAACTTCCCTCTGGTGGCTTTCATAATTAGTGGCGTACATAACAGGCGTATCCAGGGGCCTAGGGGCACGTGCCCCCTAGACCATTAGAATTTGACTGCGTTATGCCTACGCTGTCACAGTGACGTGCCCCGTAGACTTTTGAATGTGCCCCATGCCCCTCTTAGACCTTCGTCACCACGAACATATTTCAAATGCACCCACCCCTCCGTCTTCCGACAGCGCAACGGAGGAGTGGAGAGGTGCTGAAGATCCGGCGAAAAATCTGTAACATCATCCTTCTCCTGTTTATTGCGATGTCGGGATCCGACAGAGCAGTCGTGCTGAAGCTCCGGCTCACCCCATCCACTATGACTTTGGACCCCCCTAAACTACCCTCTCTGGATCCACCCCTGTACATACACGCACACACACACACACACACACACACACACACACACACACACACACACACACACACACACACACACACACACACACACACACACACACACACACACACAAATGTGTGCGTATGCGTGCGAGTGTGCGTGTGCGTGTATGTACAGGGGCGGATTCAGAGAGGGTAGCTTAAGGGGGTTCAAAATATATATATATATATCCGAATAATGGCGTATTTAATGTAATATTCAATGAGATCTCGGAACTTACGTTAAGGGCGTAACTAAACCGGGAAACAGACGCTGCACATTAACTACATAGGCATATATACGTAGAAACCTCAGGTGTTGCCCACAAATCATAGGTGTCAGAACTTGGGGGGAACTGACCCTATATATTGGGTGGGCTGGAGATATGTTTGAATCCCAAGGAGTGCAGTTGGAGGGGGATATAGTAACAATAACATTTGCAACAGTAACACCCCTTGACACTGAAATAAAATGACTGTAAAAAAATTGGACTGCCGTTTGACAAAAGTTTTCCCTTTTAAATCCATTTGAAATGCGCATAAAACAAGTACTTTCCGAAATACGCAAATGCAGACTTACATGGTCTATACGTGTTTACAATCAGTCTATCTATTCACACAGGCCTGGCTGCGCTTCTGGTGACAGACACCATTTACGAACACAAGGCGGAAGTGGCCACACTGCAATGTTTAACAAAGGGACTGATCGGAACTGAATTCTTGTGGCAAAAACAATCAAAGAGAAACTTAAGCGACTACGTCTTCGTTGCAAACACCACAACCGTCTTGGAGCCTTTCTCTGCTACCGGAAGATACAGCGCCGTCTATAAGGAGGGTAACGCGTTCAACTTAACGATCAAGGGTATGTTATTATGGTAATGCTATATTACTAAGTTATAGCGTTTTGTTTGGATATTATTTTTAACCACTCATTATAATTTTATAATATATAGCAATAAATAATTCTGTCTCAATATGCCCAGTGAAACCGTGGATTAGTTAACAATTGAAAATCATCGTACGTTTTAAAACAAACTAGTCTGGTCCTTATTTCTTAACACAATGTTCGTAATACTAAAACACACAAACAGCGCATATCTTGATTCAGTTATGTCCATATTTGATAAGGCTGGTAGGTGACCTGTTGGAATCTTTTGTTGTGTTGAACGCAGTTTTTAGCACCTTCACGATGCCTTCACCAGCGTTATTGTAGGCTCCTCTCAGGTGCCATGTGACATTGTGATGGTCACATGACAAGATTCGCCAATATCAAACCACCATAAAATAGAATAAACTTTTGGAAAGAAACAGCCGGGTAAACTGCGTTCAATAGTCTAAGCCAGAATTGTTTTTCGCAATTTTTACATTTCTCCAAACGTAAACACTAGCTATAGTAGAGAAAATAGTAGTCGTAAACACTAGCTGTAGTAGAGCCAACAGTAAACCTAAACACTAGCTGTAGTAGAGACAATAGTAGGCGTAAACATTAGCTGTAGTAGAGACAATATTAGGCCTAAACATTAGCTGTAGTAGAGACAATAGTAGGCGTAAACATTAGCTGTAGTAGAGACAATAGTAGGGCTAAACACTAGCTGTAGTAGAGACAATAGTAGGGCTAAACACTAGCTGTAGTAGAGACAATAGTAGGGCTAAACACTAGCTGTAGTAGACGCAATAGTAGGCATAAACGCTAGTTGTAGTAGAGACAATAGTAGGCCTAAACATTAGCTGTATTAGAGACAATAGTAGGCCTAAACACTAGCTGTAGTAGAGGCAATAGTAGGCGTAAACACTAGTTGTAGTAGAGACAATAGTAGGCGTAAACACTAGCTGTAGTAGAGAAAATAGTAGACCTAAACACTAGCTGTAGTAGAGACAATAATAGGCGTAAACATTAGCTGCAGTAGAGACAATAATAGGGCTAAACCCTAGCTGTAGTAGATACAATAGTAGGACTAAACACTAGCTGTAGTAGAGACAATAGTAGGCCTAAACACTAGCTGTAGTAGACGCAATAGTAGGCGTAAACGCTAGTTGTAGTAGAGACAATAGTAGGCCTAAACATAAGCTGTATTAGAGACAATAGTAGGCCTAAACACTAGCTGTAGTAGAAGCAATAGTAGGCGTAAACACTAGTTGTAGTATAGACAATAGTAGGCGTAAACACTAGCTGTAGTAGAGACAATAATAGACCTAAACACTAGCTGTAGTAGAGAAAATAGTAGGCCTAAACATTAGCTGTAGTGGCAATACTGTAGTAACAATACTAGGCCTATTATAGCTATAGTACTGACAACAGTAGGCCTAAACATTAAATACTAGCTGTTGTAGAGACAATAGTAGGCCTAAACACTAGCTGTAGTAAAGACAACGTTAGGCGTAAACACTAGCTGTAGTAGAGACAATAGTAGGGCTAAACACTAGCTGAAATAGCAATACTGTAGTAACAATACTAGGCCTAAGCATTATAGCTATTGTACAGACAACAGTATGCCTAAACACTAGCTCTTGTAGAGACAATAGTAGGCCTAAACACTAGCTGTAGTAGAGACAATAGTAGGCCTAAACACTAGCTGTAGTAGACGCAATAGTAGGCGTAAACGCTAGTTGTAGTAGAGACAATAGTAGGCCTAAACATAAGCTGTATTAGAGACAATAGTAGGCCTAAACACTAGCTGTAGTAGAGGCAATAGTAGGCGTAAACACTAGTTGTAGTATAGACAATAGTAGGCGTAAACACTAGCTGTAGTAGAGACAATAATAGACCTAAACACTAGCTGTAGTAGAGAAAATAGTAGGCCTAAACATTAGCTGTAGTGGCAATACTGTAGTAACAATACTAGGCCTATTATAGCTATAGTACTGACAACAGTAGGCCTAAACATTAAATACTAGCTGTTGTAGAGACAACAGTAGGCCTAAACACTAGCTGTACACTTTGATTCAGCGAACTTCCGTATATTTGTGTTGGCAATATCCCGAGAGTTCTCTAATACTACCATCTTTGGCTCAAGAGGATGGTTTCGGGTATTGGAATAGAGATGCTGTCAGAAAAGCCTCCAGGTATAGCGCGCGTCCTGGTAACCATGACAACTGGCGCCATTTGTTTATAGAGTTGCGAATAGAAGACAGCGGTGTGTACGAATGTGTGACGGAGAACGGCGATTCCAAACGGAAGCTTCGGTTACATGTTTTGGGTAAGGGAACAGGCGTGTGTGCCACTATATCGATCACGTCGTCTGCTCGCTGCATGCTAATGCACTATAAAATATACGCTCGGTTTTAATCCGTGATTCAAAAAACAAATTTAGAATGTTTTCTTACTTATCTAACCAATTTCGTGCGGGGTCACACGTAAGACCGACACCAAAGGACGCCAATGTTGCCTATCCGCTGCTAGCTTCGTCACCTCGCCCCAAATATACCCCGAGTGCCTTTATCTCCCGCTCCATTGTTCTCCTCCATGTCACTTCGGGTCTCCTCTCGCTCTCTTGCCACCAGGGGTCCAGCGGATGGCCACTCATAGAATGGATGTCAGCTTTCTACAGACGTGTTCAATCCATCTCCTTCTGCGGCGTTTAACCTCAAGAGAGATGGGCTGCACAACTGTCCATGGAATTCCGTGTTGGAGGTTTTGTTCAGAAACATTCAAACGGGCATTCCTACCACAACATCACAACAAAATTATGCATGCACATGCAACATAATATTTATATTAACTTAGCTACTATTATTATGCGCAAATATCGACGGTATGTCTCCGTGATAAGCAATACGTTGTTGTCGTTCAGTTCCGGTGCAGTACGTAGAGCTGGTTGGAGCCTTGGACAGCAGCAAGACCATTGAACGCATTACATCGCGGTCGACGGATCTTCTTCAAAACAACACCAAACATCGCCAGTTGACGTATGACGTTCGGCGTGCAGGCGTCTTCGAATGTGCTGCCAACGGTGGCAGCCCGGAACCTCATTTACGCATCTTTGTCGGCGAAGACGAGATATCGCCGAAACTGTTAAACTTGCATCAAAATCGGACGTTCTCGCTGGAGGGTACTGCCACAGGTTTGCTTTGGTACAACTTCTCGGTGGGTTACTACAGCTATGACTTCCGGTTGGCGTCGAGTGCCGACGGTAAACTGCTCCGATGCGCGGGTTACGTGGACGACAAGAAAGACATGACAAATGCGTCGGCCATTCTCACAGTGCTAGGTAGGTGGCGCCGAACGGCATTCTAGGAAAAGGAAGCGTAGCCACCTAACGGATGTGTGATAATTTAAGCCAGATGTGTTAGTTCGGTCTCATAGAATGAATACTAACATGTTTAGTGTCTCGTCTACCACATAAATGATGCAACATTTCATTTGCTAAGCCGCCGACATTTTGTCCAAACCCTCTCCTTAATTCTTCGAGTGGGGTATGCACTTTCTAATGTTTTAATGTTGTCGGACTTTTTGTGACATTGTGACATATTCGATGCAAGAAACTTTTTGATAGTTGATCAGTCAGAACGTCTGTTCACGTGATTACTGGTCATTTTACATGCCAACGTTAAGACGAAACAATTCATTTTATGAATTTGTTAAATCTTAATTGTATACGTACAACTATACCCATTTCAAAAGAAATCCGGTGACATCCAAAAAGTAGTACTTCTGACTGTCATGTGACTGCCACGTGATTGTCACGTGACTGTCATGGGTGTCGTAAGTCTGTCTCCTTGTAGGTGAGCCGTTCGTCCATATGGAATTTTGTCACAACCAGACGGTGATTGCCGACGAACATCGTCTCAATATAAGGTACAGCAAATTTTAAATCAAGTTCGCATAGGAAGTGTACGTTCTCCTGCATAATTCACGAACAGACGGCGCGTAGAAACACATGAGTGTAACATTCACGTTTGAGTATTGCACAGAACTTGCAATACTTTTTAGACATTTGCTAATCGTTATTCCAGGTATCTGCATTATTAATAAATACTGCACAAAACATACACAATACGTTTTTTAAAAACTATTTTAGAGTATCGCAAATATGTATGTGCAGGATAATGATGTTTGGTTGATTTGTCGTCTGTTAAGAAGCATTCAATGCTATGTTCCCGGTTATATTCCAAGGTACCGTAAAAGGAAACAACATATCCTTGCAATTACAAATGTTTTAATACTGACAGAATAAAGATGTCCTAGGCAATTTGCCAGGGTTGGGAGCGATATTCAGAGAAGTATAAAGTATTCGCAATAATATTTGTATTAGAGTACTGCAAATATTTTCAATACATTCATATAGTATTGTAAGTATTTTCAACACTTGCAACATTACTGCGTCCAGCCATTAAGGAAACACGTAGGTGCATACACGCACGCACACGCACACGCGCGCGCTCACACACACACACATATCTGACTATTCGTCTCCCTCATTAATTCCTTCCCTCCCTGCCTCCCTTCCTGCCTCCCCCTGCCTCCCTCCCTCCCTTCCTCCCACCTTCCCTTCCTTCCTCCTTTCCTCTCTACCACCCTCCCTCCATCTCTCTCTCTCCCGCTCTCGTCCCTGCCACTTTCCCACCCCTTTCTTACTCCTTTCCTCCCTCCCTCCCTCCCTCCCTCCCTCCCTCCCCTCCCTCCCTCCCTCCTCCCTCCCTCCCTCCCTCCCCCTCCCTCCCCCTCCCTCCCCCTCCCTCCCTCCTCCCTCCCTCCTCCCTCCCTCCCTCCCTCCCTCCCTCCCTCCCCCTCCCTCCCTCCCTCCCTCCCTCCTCCTCCCCTCCCTCCCCTCCCTCCCTCCCTCCCTCCCTCCCTCCCTCCCCTCCCTTCCCTCCATCTCTCTCTCTCTCTCTCTCTCTCTCTCTCGTCTCTGTCACTCTCCCACGTGTCCCTCCTTCTCTGCGTCATTCCGTCCCTCCAGATTCTCTCTTCCCCTCTCTCACTCCCTCTCTCCTTCTCTCCCTCCGCCCCTCCGTCCCTCCGCCCCTCCGTCCCTCCGTCCCTCCGCCGCTCCGTCCCTCCGTCTCTCCGTCCCTCCGTCCCTCCGTCCCTCCGTCCATCCCTCATTCTATTCATCCCCCCTCTCTCTAAAGCACGCACGGACGGATTCACGCATACACGCATTCTCGCATTAAGGCATACATAACTTGTCTGTCGTCTGTTCGGCTCCACCAGCTGTGAGTTTCACTGCAACCCGCCTTGCGATCGCCTGACGTGGAACATGTCCGACTCAGACGAGTTGCTACAAGTCCACGGTCTGCTCAACGATACCATTGAACCTCATGAAACGCAATACAACAAAATATTCATCGAAAAGGTATGAATGTCTGTTATTGTTGCAGGCCTACTTGCCAACCGCCAGAAACTCTTCCGACGGAGTATGCCATCGTATGGATCTCCCGATATATAATCTAGCGCTTCCACTGATATTGTTTTATCGTAAGATCATATTAGTATATGAAATGGAACATTTGCAAATTGCAATTGGGCGGTCAAGATATTTCATTTATATATATTATTATATCAATTACACGTTGTGTCCTTAACACTGTCGAAAGTTTGGGGAAATTCCCGTGAATTATTCTTTGTTCTTTTGCCTTCTCGTTGATTTGACATCGCGCAAAGTTCGTGTCGATTGTGTCAACGGATTTTGTGATAGCCTCAATGAAAGTATGGGAGAAATCGGTCCGTGTACATACCGTCTTTCCGGCTTTCGTATCTCAATTTCAAAACGAGCAACGAGAACCGACACACGAACAGAGCTCGTTGCCGATCAACTTGTGTACTATGCCGTATATAGGCCAGTCATTCTCCTGCGATGTTCACGAAGATTGTTCGCCGAAAATTGTCATAGTACCGCCCCATTAATGTGCGCTATCAGTATCTATGTAGACTTTCTGAAGTACACATACGAGTATTTTGCTTTAATAGCAAACCTGAAATTGTCTTATTTTAGCAGTCAATGTGTCCAAAAGAGATGTGTGAAATAAATAATGATTCTCGTTCGCTAAAAGGATGTTTAATCGTACGAACGGTGGCGTTGCAGCTTAGTGACGTGGTGTACGTGACACATCTGGAGGTGGACGTTGAAGATGAGGCAAACTCTATAATGTACGTGTTGACCATCCATAACGAGGTTGGATTCACCAGTCAAAGCATCCGTCTTGACGTAGGTGAGCGATAATACCGGAGATTTATTGTCGTCATCAGTACGGTGGTACTTTGCTGGTGACGCCGTTGTGTCCGTTGTTGGAGCGGTGCTTTATCCAAAGGCAAAACTTGTCATTTGGTTGCCATTGGATATTTTCCATTAGGCTGAGGTGACGCAACCACATAGGGCGAACACTCTCAATCTCCCGCAGACGAAACTGGACGTAATGAGTTCGTTAGCTAATACGAGCACAAACTGACTTCCACAACCTTCTCAACTTCCCAACTATGTTTGTGTTTGAGTCTGTCTATGTCTGTTTGTCTGCTGCCTGTATGTATGTCTCCCCCCGTCCCTCCGTCCCTCCCCCCTCTCTCTCCCTGAGCCTCATTGTATATATGTCTCCCCCCTCTTTTCCCTTCTTGCACTGGCTTCCCTTTCTGTCTCTCGCTCACACACACATTACCCGATATCTTTTTCTCCCATTCTTTGTGTTCGTTTCCCCCACATTTATAATGGCAGTTCCGAGGTATACAAAGTATTCCAATTACCAAATGAAGATTATATGTGGTCAAACCCCTGGTGCACGCCCTACTTTCGGCTGGATAATCGAACTACGGTATTATATTATGTGTATGTCTGCTAGACAGCCTTGATACAGTATTACAGCATATCTGTGTTTGTCTGCGGACAGTCTGACTATAGTATTACCTTATTGTCGGTATATCTCTGCTAGATAGTCTGACTACAGTATTACCGTATTATCAGTATATCTCTACTAGATAGTCTGACTACAGTATTACCGTATTGTCAGTATATCTCTATTAGATAGTCTGACTACAGTATTACCGTATTATCAGTATATCTCTAATAGATAGTCTGATATTACCGTATTGTCAGTATATCTCTACTAGATAGTCTAACTACAGTATTACCGTATTATCAGTATATCTCTACTAGATAGTCTGACTACAGTATTACCGTATTGTCAGTATATCTCTACTAGATAGTCTAACTACAGTATTACCGTATTATCAGTATATCTCTAATAGATAGTCTGATATTACCGTATTGTCAGTATATCTCTACTAGATAGTCTAACTACAGTATTACCGTATTATCAGTATATCTCTAATAGATAGTCTGATATTACCGTATTGTCAGTATATCTCTACTAGATAGTCTAACTACAGTATTACCGTATTATCAGTATATCTCTAATAGATAGTCTGATATTACCGTATTGTCAGTATATCTCTACTAGATAGTCTGACTACAGTATTACCGTATTGTCAGTATATTTCTACTAGATAGTCTGACTACAGTATTACCGTATTGTCAGTATATCTCTGCTAGATAGTCTGACTACAGTTTTACCGTATTGTCGGTATATATCTGCCAGATAGTCTGACTACAGTATTACCGTATTGTCGGTATATATCTGCTAGATAGTCTGACCATGGTATTACCGTATTGTCGGTATATATCTGCTAGATAGTCTGACCACAGTATTATCGTATTGTCGGTATATCTCTGCTAGATAGTCCGACTACAGTATTACCGTATTGTCGGTATATCTCTGCTCGATAGTCTGACTACAGTATTACCGTACTGTGAGTATATATCTGCTAGATAGTCTGATTATAGTACCACAGTAATGTCTGTGTATGTTTCGTAGAAATCTGGCTGTACGTATTATATGTATATGTCTATTTAGTACAGTATTTATCTGTTTATTTATTACATGTGTCCAACTGTTGGAATTTGATTGATGTCCTTTCCTTTGGGCTCCATCTTTAATAAAAGACGGTATGAACAAAACGTACCTCGTACAGTGTACTGTGAACAGTCATTTACCTTTTCAAGTTGAGTCCAACACCTGTATACTGAACGCTTGAAGCATCCTTTTCTGCACAGTATGACACATTTTTATATATAGCACAGTTTCTACATTGTATTCCAATGCACATATAACATATGTAGCATCTGTGTTCGTTACGTGTGTTTCAGTTCACTTGCTGACACAGTTGCCGCCTACGGGTAACGTATTATAATGTTTCACTAGCCGCCTAAGACGTCCTCTCACGCGTTCACAAAGTCCAGAAAAACGTAAAACGTGTAGTGTTTTGTACGACATCCACCCACCACCCAACCTTACCTATACGTGGCGTGTGACTTGCAAGTATGAACGACCCAAAATGACTCCCAAAGTCACAACCAATACTCACCGGATTCAACAATTGTGACATGGTGGCCAAGAAAACACCCTCCACACTGCCCGGTTCGGATATCCTCAATAGTATCGATGTGTATTAATACATGTTCCACTTAATATATGCCGCCACTGTATCAATTAGTTCTCCACGTGATACGCGGTGACGACAATCCCTCGCCCCTACGCAATACTACATATGTTTTGAGACTGCGACCTTATGCGTCCTCCCGTAAGGCTAACGTATATCTATATCTCAGTTGCAGCTTATATGTAATGTATTGTGTTCCATTTGCCCCCTATGCATAGGCGCGGGAATAGGGGGGCAAGGGGCAGGGGGGCAGGGGGGAGCTGCCCACTGGAATTTCTCCAGGAGGGGCAGATATATGGTTCTGCCCCCCCCCCGTCACAAAATCGAGTGTAAGTATTAATAAATTAATAAATTGGCGGTACCCGATTTGACATAGCAAGTTAAAGGTTCAGGTGCACTAGGATTCGGAGTGAACGAGAGACATAACGTGACATCAGATATGTATGTACGAGAAGCCAACTGGCATTCCCATTTAATACATCAACAATAAACAAAAGCGGTTCAGTGATAGTTGGCCAACGGTTACTCTGCTATGACATTATATTTATAACACCATACATTGTACTCGACGAGTATGCATCCAAATACGAAATTATATGGGAGACAATTTAAACACCTGGTCACTTACATGAAGACGGGTATACACCGTTGTAAAGTCTATGAACTGTAACCAATGAATGTCTCGTGATGTGTGAATGTCAACGTTCGCATCGGTCGCGTTCGGCGAGATGTCAGGACGAAGTCGAAAGTCGCTCGGCGTTCGGCGAACGAATTCACGTAGATGAAAGCAGGCGACTCGGGCGATCAAGTAGACGGTAGATTTGCTTTGTCGATCCCACGGAATCACCAGGCGACAACACGGAAACGATGTCACGACTTCGGCGATGTCTTGAAGGTCTGTCACGGAGTCTGTGTTACGACAGCTAGCATACGAAACGGTGGTGGCCTCGCATTCGAAGATCACATCAAAATGGAACTGCAGTCGGTTATCGCTCAGTCTTCTTCAACGCGTGAGAAGTGCAGCGTCTCACAACTAATCAGTACTGTTGAAATCGTAGAAGTATTTACTACAGGCGTTGGGCGGATACACGTTTTAGCCCAATTCCCGGAGACGAGAATGCAACACTTTCTTCTGTTCAAATGTTCGTCTGGCCACAAATGGCCGTCCGGCCCTTATATAGCTTGACGACCGGAAGTTAGTCTGACCAATTACAACATTTAATACAAATTAAAGTCGCTTCAAAAACTGGCTCCCGAAACCATTCACACTTCGAAGCAATCCATTCAACTCGCTGAATTTAAAATAGATTTTGCGAGCTAAACGTATGGCTATATAAGTGCTCATTCAATGTTTAACTTACGTGAATTACTTACATAATTAATATCACTGGATTCCCTGTATCGAGCCGGATACCACAATATTCATCGTACATTCCAACCCTCATGAATTAATCCATAATTTTAATAAAACACGCACTCTATTCATAAGCTAGGTGTGACCCTAGTGTTTTTCACACCTACATTTCTGTAAACAACTTTTATAAGTTCATAATATAATCTTCTTATAACCACAACATAAGTAGTTTGCAAGGTCACCATATTACCAGTCATGTTAAATAATTTCTACTGGTACCAAATTTGGTATACCTAACCGTAGAATAAGTAGTGTACGCTACAAATGAAATTAATTAAATCTGACTCGTCGGCAGTTAAAACGTTACACGCCTTAATCGCCAGAGGGCACCAGCGTATAGCTCCGCGACAATACATACCAGAGATGGCAGCACCATCCCATCAACCATACTTTGTATACAAAACCACTGGTTTAAAGCCTGATTAAAATCTATACAAACCACTTTGTGACACACCCCCAATTTCATGTGAGCGTGAATATTTGTTTTTGTGGTGAGAGTCAATGGCGGGTGGAAATGTAAATTTTATGAGACGATTAATAAGTATTTTGTGTGCAGTTGGAGGGCAGACTTGTGGTTTTCTGCCCCCTCCGTAATAGGCGGTGCAGCGGCGAACAATTTCCAACAGCACACCCCCTCCCTCACCCCGCTAACCGAGACAGCCTCAAGGTGAAGAAGGAAGATGTGAAGATAACACGGCGGTGCGGCGACGAAATTGTTCAGTGGTGCTGAAGCTCCGGTCGCCCCCCCCCCCCCAATGAATATCGTTCCCGCGCCATGGCCCCTGTACAACTTAACATCATGTTCTTATAAATACACTCTGACAGCGTTAGCAGCAAGCTATATAATTTCACTAGTCTATCCACCATCAAAACCGCAGTCTAAAGTAGTTCCTTCACTCATTCATTACTACTTTCATCAAGCGTTTACATTTATGCATTTCATATATTTGCGTGTGGGCAATAATACGTGATAGTATATATTCTTTGTAGGTGCAGTGTCGATCCGAATGTTGAATGTTATTATTGTTTTGAGACTTTCAGAGAAGCAAGCAAACATAACAATCGCTATTTTGCTTGGCACTCTCCTTCTGGTGGGGATCGTAGCCGGGTCCGTTCACGTGTCCATCATGTACTACAAACGCGTGAAGCAAGGTAGTCGCCACGGCAAGATTTTAACCCTCATCATTTCATTTATCTGAACAGACTTGCTCCCGCTAAACAAAACGACTGCACCAGCACAACTCGGTTGGATGACGTCATCGTATACAAGCGGAAGTTCGGGTTCAGATGCAGTAGGTGTGGAGGAGCCTGATATGAGTCTATGTAAGGGGAACGCGAGAGTGTTGTTCTCTAGTCTATCCAGTGTTTCTCTGTCTGTCATGAGTGAGGCAGTCATCGATTCCGATCCTATATTTTTTTCTTTTCCCTCACTTATCTCGCACTGCTGTCTCCACCAACCGTCTCCATTCCCCTTATCTTTCGCTTTCGTTCTCCACTCATCTCCCAATCCTTCCAGATATCTGTTTACACAGCCCTCCCATCGCGCCTTCATCGTTTACCCGTCTTCCCTCCTTTTGTCGGACTCTCAATGTACTTATTTAACTAATTCCTAGTCTAACATATTGATCTTGGTGGGCTTGTGTTCTGTGAGGGCCGGCTTGTTGATTATGGCCAGTTATCGTTTCGAGGCATAGGCCATATATCGAGGACATAGGTCTTCCTCACCTCCTTTCCCCTCCACGCTCCGTGTATGTTTTCATTGCAACTGTTCTACTCCCATGCTCTCCACAATGTCCAGCTCACTTTAAAAGTGAAAACATGAAAAGAACCGATGATGACCGGCCATCATCAACAGGCTGGCCCCCATAAAACACACGCCCGCCCAAAACAATATAATAGACTAGGAATGGATAAATAAGTAGCTTGGGAGTCCGACAGAAAGAGAGAAGATGGGTAAACGAGGAAATTTTGGTGTAATAGAGAGAGCAATCAACCGAATCGATACGAACTACCAGCTTCCTCTTGTATACGATGACGTCATCTGACATCACTCGTACTAATGACGCCATCTTGACTAGACGCGACAGCCTCTAGACAGGAATTGGAATTGGAACAATTCATTCGACAATAAACAAGAAAGCACACAATGCAACACACATGTTTACAATAGTTAGTCTATGTCGGGAGGTTCTCACTAAGGCTCAAAAGCCGCTAGCGTGAGAGCCACCCACGGGAAAAACATATTTACTGCAATTAGTCAATTAAACATAGTAAATGATTATTCAGTAGACTACTTTTATGTCATTCATATCCGTATTCTCCCACCGTGGTGCACACCGTAAAAATATGAAGTGATTTGGTAGAATATACACAAGGTCGCCATAATCCAACACAACAATTATGAGCCTACATGTGATTTATGAATGGCTGTTTCATTTAATAGAAAGGCACTTCATTGGAGAACAGAATACCATGCTCGGTTTAGACTAAAATATAGTTTGTTTTAGTCGCAATTGCTTCGTACATTAAGAAAGACAAGACACGACACAGATACTAAAAGGTTAGTATAGGCGGAGACAGGTTAGATCTTCATAACCAGGGCTGCTCTGGTTCGGGAATACACATGGAAATCGGCCTATTAGTAAAAAGAAGATACAATTAAGAAATCTTTGTGGTTTCGAATCAATTTATGCAAATACAAGCATGTAGGCAGTTTATTATATAATAAAAAATATTCACTTTCAAAAATTACAGATTATTGTTTTGTCTACATATATAGCAATTTGCAATTGTGCAAGTCTCTTGGTATTGATCCAAGAGATATTTCTTCAGATATAAAGAGAAACCGTGAAGACTATGAGTATTGACTTTTTCCGTAATTCTAGGTGGCATGTTTCTGAGTAGAGTTGGCAGGTAGTATATTATACACTTTCTGGTTCGGGAGGTACGGCTGTACGGAATAGAGATGTAATGACATTGGCTAGTGTGATGGCCATGATAAGAAGAAACGATACTATTCACAAATTTGTGATAAAATATAAGACATTTTTGTGTGAAAATGTCGTCGACCTTCACTAACTTTAGTGATTTCATTAGAGGTTCTGTGTGGGAATTATATTCGCTGTGGGTTATAGTTCTTATCTTTTTCTGCAATTTCGAAATTCTGTTTGAATTAAAGCCCCACAATAAAATACTATAATTGAAGTGTGGCGCAATTAAGGAATTGTACATTATCTTTAGAGCACATGTAGGTAAGAAGTGCTTTAATTTATTTAATATACGAAGAGTTCTTGATATTTTAATGGCAATTTTATCAATGTGAGCTCGATACGCGCGGTACTGCGTTGTGAAAAATGAAACAACATATATTTAGTCTTGCTAGCATTACGAGACAGTTTGTTTACTGATAACCATTCACTTACTTTTTCGAATTCCTTATTTATGTTGATGCTTAAAGTAATGTTACTAAACACATCTGAAGTAGATTGGAAGGAACAGAGTGGGCCAATTAGGGTAGTGTCATCGGCGTATAATGTCTCATTGAATTTATCACTAGCGTGATGAATATCATTTATATATAAGATGAGTAACAATGGTCCCAATATGGAACCCCGAGCGACACCTGTAGAGAGGGGTAATTTATTGGATATTACATCACCGAATTGTACAAACTGGAGCCTATTTGTAAGATAACTGATTAGCCAGTGTAACGGTGTCTTGTTTATGCCGTAGTGTTCAAGTTTTTAAAATAAGATAGAATGGTCTAGTGTATCGAATGCTTTTGAGAGGTCTACAAAAATGGATATAGGAATATTACCCTTGTATAAGCTTTGTAAAAGAGTGTCTGTCATTTCCAGTGTAGCCATCTCCGTAGAATGTGCTTTTCTAAAACCGTACTGACTTTTAAATAATATTTCATTTGTAGTTAAATACTCATATAGTTGGTTATACACAATTCTTTCAGACTTTGGAGATGGACGGCAATTGGCCTGTAATTCTGTAATTATCTAGCATCGTTTTATCGTTTTTCTTATACAGAGGAATAACTTTTGCAATTTTTAGTTTATGTGGGAAAATTCCTGTGGTGAGCGATTGGTTAATTATGAGAGACAAAGGCTTGGCAATTAGCGGGCTGATTTTCTTTAGCAAATTTATGGAGATTGAGTCATGTACTGCACTATTTTTTGGGTCGAATTCCTTTACAACTGACAATATATCTTTTTCTGTAACATGTTTGAATATAAAAGTGAACGGAGATTTGTCCTTTAGATAGTTAGTAAATGCCCTATGTTGTCTATTAAAGGATATCTTTTCTGCCAGTTTAGTGCCAATATTTACAAAGAATTCATTAAAATTATGCGCAATTTCCCTTTTGTCCGAGATATGTATTCCGTTTAAATAAAACAAATTAAGAAATTCAAATTGCTTATGGTTTTTATTTAAGAGTTGTTTAATGGTATCCCAAGTTTTTCTTATGTTAGATTTATATAGATAGAATAGGTTTGTGTAGTGAATACGTTTCGCTTATCTGATAGCTCTATTTAAGATATTTTTATAAACGCGAAGATTTATCAATAACGCATGACGATTATTCCAATGGTTATCCAGTTTGATTTTTTGTGTTTGTATTTATTGTATCTAACAGTTTTTGCAGGAAAATGATAGTCATATAGTCGGGAGAGTATATTTTCAACCCATTTTGGAGCACTTTGTTTAGATAACAGTTTATCGATATAATTATGAAATATGGTAAATGATCGGATATGTTGCTCATAATTATACATGCTGTGGAAGCAGTGGTGGCATTTGAAATCTTACAGAATATCTGGTCAATAAATGTGCAGCTATTTCGAGAGAAACGAGTCGGCAAGGTAATTTTTGAATAAAATCCATTTGTACAGAACAAATCAAAATAGTCGCCGACTTTTTGCTTGTTGTTTACTTTCAACAGGTCAATGTTAAAGTCGCCTGTTATTATAGTTTCTGCATTTTCCTTTCCCAATTTAGAAAGTATCGGTGCAAATTCTTCTGTAAATGTGGATATACTTTGTTCATTATTATTTAACTTAGGCGGTCTGTATATGTTTCCTATTGTGCTGTTTTTATTTAGATTTGCACCAAATACATTAATAAAAAGCCCCTCCCAAACATCGGATGAGTCATATAATTGTCTTACACTATATGAATAACGTACATGTACATACATTAATAAACCTCCGTGGCCGGAGCATTTCTGGCCTTGATGAATGATGTTGTAATTTGGTAATTTATATTGAGATAAGTCTGCGTCATCAGAAAGCCAACTTTCCTGCAAATATATGGTACTGAAACCGATGTCTTTATTGACTAACTCTAGTAAGAGTGGGTAGATGTAGTTAAATTTTGAATTAATGCTTTGAACATTTAAGCTGAAAATAGTAAACTTATCTATGGTAGCGGCAAGAGCGTCTTTTAAGTCTGTAGGGTGAGTGAGTAAGTATTGTTAAGTCATATAATTTATTATCTGCATCACCGAGAAGCTGAATTAGATTATTTGCTATCGAACCTCCATAGCTTAATAGTATTCTGTCCTCCAAAGAATTATTATTTAAATTGTGCGCCATACATTGTAGTACAAAGGTTTAGTATAGTGCACCAGGGTGGGAATAAGTTATACAGATGTTTGCGTATGTGGAGCAACTGTTCCAAACATATGAAGAATAAAGCAATGAAAACGTTGAACATAAATTCTGATGCAGTTTGCACCATTAAACTACAAAACATGAAGGTGTGGAGCGTGTTTTCCAAAAAAAGTTGACGTAAATTATAAAGGCAATAATGTAATATTATCAAATGAAAACGAATTATATTATAGGCTTGTAGTATACAGCCCTATAGTTACATGGCTATGAATATTAACCAGTGCCCCGATGAAGATTGTTCAGAAATGTTTTTATGTCTTCTGTAGCAACTTCACGGCCCTCCGCGTATAACTTCCCATTTTGTTACGCTTAAACAGATCCTCCATGTAGGGGCGAACTCGTTGTTTCTCTGTTAAGTCCACATTTGTCAAGTCATCCATGAGGCGATACGGTGTATTCGCGAGCTTCGCGCGGGCTGCTCTCATCACTGATCCCCGTACATCTCTGCTGTAAAAACGCGCAATGATGTGTCGAGGTTTACCAGTTCGGTGTGCATATTCAATGGCACCTCAAACTTGTCTTGAAGAATGTGATCTACGATGGAGATGCAGCTTCCTCGCTTGTCTCAGGGGCACCGAGCAAACGAACATTGAAACCGCGGGAGTGTCTTTCCGATACATTCAGTTTCAACACGAGTTTGGCGATAGCAGTGGTGACGAATTGCAGTTCGCTGTTTGATTTATCGATCCGCAACAGAGGGGAATTTTGCTGGTCTTTTATGTTACAGGTAAATTAATATGTGCATACGCTAACAAAACTATATTAAATTAGAAAAAAACATGCAAGCACATGCAATCACACGAACCGAGATCAACCAGGCATCTATGGATCTGTTGGACACTGTAGACGAACAAAAGCAACATAGCTAATCGTAGTTTTCATTTATTTGTGTACGCAAATATAGGTCACGAATCGCCAACCCACGGCCATGCATAACCTGTGCTTACACGAGTTACATTATTGTTTAACTAAGGCAAACGTTACGGGTAGTACTAAATTTAACATGTACAGTTAGCTGTCTCACGAAGTATGCATATTGTGTAAAGTGTCAATGTCAATAAATATATTGCTTAAAGGAATCTTAACTCTTAGTTCTAATGCACAGGACGAGTTGACATTCCTCCACATTATACATGTTGTCCATTTAAATCGACTTCAACAACATAACGTAACTTGTGTTCGAGTCATTACAAAGTTTGAGCAATTTTTTTACCCCACGTTGACTGTGTCCTTCAACAGAGACACTAGAAACTGTTGATCTTTCCTACCTGATGTTCGCGCTAGGTGAAGCAAACTGTCCAATACAAGGGGTAAATGTGTAATCTGGCGTAGACTCTCAGAAGTCACTCCATAAACGCTTGCATGTGTCAAAATCTGGACTCTGCAGGTTGTAGAAATAGACCACTCTCCTTTCAACTATGACTGTCAAAGGTGTTATTCTCTCTGCTCGGTGTCCGTTATAGCACCACGAATCGATCTCGCAATTAAGTCCTTCCTTATTTCTTGTCTCCTCCTTTCCTTTCTATGCCCTCATTCCTCACACATTCTCGCTCGATCACCATATCCACCTGTAGTGGCGTGGTGCTATGTCTACAAAGATTAGACCAAGCTCACGGGACTAATGGTAGTTGAGTTAGCATCACAACATGTCAATTGTTATTATGACATAATTATAATAAATATGAACCTCATTATAAAGATATCTTTACTAAGCCCAAAACACCAACCTGTTTTGCACAGAAACGTTATACTTTTGTTTATTGTTAGGCCTTACACAAGTAAACCGATACTATTTTAAGTAATGCGTACTTCAACTGAAAGCGTCCTGTATCACATTGCGTGACTATCATCGGCAAAAGCGCATAACGAATAAGAAAAATGGAACGTTTAAATATTTAAACTGTTCCATTAATTTATTCGGTGTAACTGTCCTTCGAGTGTAGTCCTAATCCTATGATCGTCAGGTGCCGCCACTGTTAATGCCTACCAGTCTAGTCCTATGATCGCCAGGTGCCGCCACTATGTTCTCCTTTCAGCGAATACCGACGCTAACGACATCGAGTTGGACATCGATGACATCCCGACGGAGACGCGGGCCGGACACCGTCTGAGCGTCGTCTATGACAGGCGGCATTCCGTCATCGCTCAATCGTCTGAAATGTTGACGGACAATTGCGGCGACAACAGACGCTCAACAGTCGGTCGAGGCCACAAGCTGAACGCCATGTCGATGATCATTCACGAGGAGTGCGAGATGATGCGCTCGCACCAACAGCCGAACGACGGGGACGTCGGGGAACACCTGCTGCAATACGGGTAGGTCACGCCAACTAGCAGTGCCAGACGAACTAGTTGTAAATAACTAGAACCGAGAAACATAATGATAATAATAATAAGGTACCTTCTTTTGCGCCTAAATCCTCGGAAACCAAGCTCAGAGGCGCATCAATACAAAAGGGTTCGTCAATATCAGAATCGATCAGCCATATTAAAAATCGTCAACAGTTGGATCAATACGCAAGGGAGTTAAGATGAATGCTTAATGGTGGTCCGCAATGGCGCAGTGGTTAGAGCGTCGAACTCTCAATCGCGAGAACCCGAGTTCGAATGTTGTGCGGCCATGTCGAACCTTGGGCAAGTTCGTCCACTCTACTTTGCGCCAGTTCAATCAGCTGTGTGAATGACTCTATGGCTATATACGGTGATGGGACAGTCTCCGCGCATTAATTGCAACGTGGTGTAATGCAAGTCTCCGTTACACTGATAATTGATTGATTACGCATATTTTATAGATTGTACAAACAATGCCTGCAAAACAAATCTGAAATAAAACCTAATGTTGATTTTAGTAGACGCCAGTCGAGAGACGACCGGCGAAGGCCGACTGGCTTCAACATTAACGAACGGCGCCGGACGACAGCTTGTAACGTTCCGGGCCTTCGACGGACTACCGGGTTCAGTGCTTCCCACTTGCGTCGGCCAACGGGTCTGAACCAACACGAAGGCAGACTGTCGGTGCTCGACGAATCACTGCAAAACAGCGCACAAAACATAGCGCACGGACCGAGACTGTCGACGGTCACTTCACTGCCGGAAGGGCCCCGTGCATCTGACGGCACAGAACCGGAAGTTCGTCCACCGACTGCGCCGGAAGGGCATGCGCGACGCCCGACGTTTATTCCGGGACCGAGAAACAGCGTAGCGACAGGGGGACACGGTCAACGACGCGTCCGCCGTACGACGGTCCTCTTATGAACTAAATCATCTTAATGTATACCATATACACTTTTCGCACGAAAACCAGACGAGCATGTATATGTGACTAGTAATCTTGTAAATATTGTGCGACAGATCCGTATTTTTTCACATTCTTCCCCAAACAGCAAAACTGGTCAGTCCGCGATAAAGTTGACGCGTTAGCAATACTAAAGGCTATTTTATTTTCAGAATTTCGGCGAATAGTGTATCTGAAGACACATTGTGGTTTGCTTGGTTTGCATGAACTGTGTTTCCGTGCTGCCAGGCTTGGCTATATCAAGTAGAATACAGTGCGTTTGACATCACTTATCTAAAACTCGGTTCTCATGTCTCTGTTTGTGTGTGGTTATTTTTATTTTGGTTAATCGGTAATGTCATATTTAGTTTCATTGTTGTGAACGATAATATTTAGGCATATCATGATTTTGCCCAGAACCAAATGGGGGAGGATTACGGTAAACCGAAAAATATCAGCGCGACGCAAATGTTCAACGGTAGCGCATTCAAGTCCCGTTTTCTGATCAATTAAGTATGCAGTCCATGGTTGGCGTTATCTTCGTCTTCAACGCCAATAGTATGCGCGTGGCTTACATGCGAACCAACGTGTCAGGTGTCTGGAACTAACGAGCAAATCCTCTGTGCGCATGCGAAATGACGTTACAGCTGGCACAGAGTCCTTTGTGGACAGCAGGTGAACTATAAGGAAGACCCTAACAGTGCATTTGGCTACAACGGATTGCCCCCTACTGGAGAATCCCTAAACTAAAAACCCTCCAAAATAATTGTCCCTCTTATCATAGTTCCGTCAAGTACCTTTCCTCCCAAACTATCTCGCAGAAAAAATAATTCCCGGACAGCACACGCACGCATAACCACGCATACATAAATACACGCGCATAAACACGCATGAATACATACACACTTATGCGTGCGAGGGCGCTATCGTGGCGACCTGGAGTGCCTGCATTTAGCCTCTGTGTTGTTTATCGTTTTGCTTTAATTTTAATACATATATAATATATATATATAATATATTTAAGGACTTATATATGATCGCCGAGAAGTAGTGTGAAGACGTGCGGCAGAACAACCGACTTTTTGCAGTTTTATGGACCGATTTACTCGTTGTGTAACTTCAGGCCAATGTTGCGCTACAGTGAGCCTATAAAGAAGCTTGTTTGATATGTGTGACTGAAACTTGGTTAGATGAAACTTTACCTGACAATGAATTTTACGTTGATGGCTTTGATACCTCAGTGAGATTGGACCGGGACAAAAAGGTGAGTGGCAAATCACGTACAGGATGGAGGGATATGTGTGTACATTAATCAGCGCTGGTGTAAATCTGTCATCGTGAGGGAAGAACTGTGTACTCCAGACGTGGAGCTATTGTCAGTGTCGCTGCGTCTGAACTACTTACCCAGAGAAGTTCGAACAGCTATTTTTAACTCTGGTGTATGTTTCACCGTCAGCTAATGTTGCACGCGCAACTGATGCAATCATTAGCTGTGTTCACGGGCGTGAGGCAATGTCGCCAGACTCGCCAAACATCTTTCTCGGAGATTTCAATAGTTGCCGACTAGACAAAACATCAGGGCGTTTTTAACGTACAAAGTGGGATGCCCACAGCCCTTTCGTTTGCCCCCCCCCCAGTCAGACTAACTCCCACCCCCTAATGTGCCCCCATTCTCCCAAACCAGCCCCTTGTAGGGCTTACTTTTTATTCGTTTTAGTGTGTTTGATTTAATTTGTACTGGGGTAACATAAACAAACGCTAAGTAGCAGTTGTCATGCATTCGCCAGAGAAGAACGGTGTTCCTGGACTACTTGATGCGGTGAACAAAGCTCTGGATCTGACAGGAGGTAGACACGAAGCTGGTTGGCGTCACTACTGACGGCGAGGCGGCAAACATCGACAGACAAGGTGGATTATGGCGTCTGCTTGCTGACCAAATGCAGAGAGGTTTGGCAACATGCTGGTGCGCTGCGCACCGGTCTGACTTAGCCATTGAGTCGGTCGTCAGCACCGTACCTGAGTTGGGAATCTGGAAGTCCAATCTATTGGGACTAGCACAATTCTTCCGGACGCCGAGACGGATGAACATGTCAGCGCAGGCCGGGAATGTCAAACAGTTCCCCCGGCACCACGATGTCAGGTTTGCCCAGCACGACCTGCAGCTGGTGGATGCTGTGCTGAACAACCTACCAGCCTGCATTGTGGTGTGGGAACAGATGCAGGCGCCAGAAAGAGAGAAACGCACGACTTATGGTGGCACTGAATAGTGTGGGCACCGCCTACTATGACCCTTGACCCCCTGTCGTCAAATTCTTGGAGAAGACAATAAGATGCTGAGCTCCATACTGGGACAACTACGGACAGCGTGAATTCGTTAGGAAATTCACCCGCGAAACGGGACTCGTCTAGTCAAATTGAGACAACTGTCAAACGTTCTTACTTGCAGGACACGTCTCATGTTCCCATGACTATTGCATGCATTGGTTGTAATGAACATGTTTCTAGGATATATGTGTAACATTTGTTTTCATAAAAAGATGCAGCCGTCACTCTAGGCCCCACAACTATGTGGATACAAAGAAAATGGCACATTATAATAAGCTTTCATACATGCCTAAGGGCTATGATCATAATCTTTAATGTATGCGTAAGCTGCCCTTTTAACCCATTAGAAAAGCCCTTTTAAGATATTGTTCCCCAGTGAAAATTCAATAAAAAACGCCCTGCAAAACATTTCCTTTTACCAGCAGTACGTGACGTGTCAGACACGTGGTAGTAACACCCTCGATCGTTGTTATGGCAATATTAAGGACGCGTACAAGTCCGTGAAGAAGATGGCACTCGGTACAGCTGACCACAATGTGGTACATTTGATCCCGGCGTATAGAACTAAGCTGCAGAAACAGAAAGCAGTGCAGAAAACTGTAAAAACATGGGAAACAACTCCTGATGACGTCAGTAAGATCTTCAAGCACGTTAATCCTCACAAGGCAGCTGGGCCTGACCCTGACAACGTTCTCAAGGAATGCCTTGCTCAGCTGGGTGCTGTGCTCAGCAACCTGTTCAACTGGTCTCTGAAGCTCTCACCTGGACAAGCTCTAGTCGTTTGCCAGGATAGTCTTGATTGGCTTTTCCTCGGCTTACAACACCATCCACACATCATGATGAGTAAACTTGTCAATATGCATGCGAACCAGGAGACCGTCAATTTCGTCAATTTAATCAAATACTACGAGGACACAGCCATCGACGACCTAGCTAGCACTGTAGCTGTAGCTGATTTCACAGTGTGGTGTCGCAATCATTTCCTAGACCTGAACGTTTGTACAACTGAAGAACTCATAATAGATTATAGGAGGAATCCTACTCCTCCCAGGAGACTATTCATCAACGGAGGGTGTGTGAGGAAAGTAGAAGAATACAAGTACCTCGGCACCATCATTGATGCCAAGCTCACATTTGGTCAAAATACAGCTGTAATTAATAGAAAGTGCCAGCAAAAACTGTATTTCTTACGCAAGCTCAGGTCACTCAGTGTCAGCACATGTTCTTCAAACCTTCTATAAATGCTATATCGAAAGCTCTGTTACATTTGGGTTCCGTGTGCGGTATGTTGGCCTGCGTGTTGTGCATCGCAACACTCTGACACGAACCTTCAGAGTTATAGTGGCAAGGCGGTGGGAAAAAAGCAGACCAGTCTAGAGAATCTGTACAAGCAGGCAGCGGGCAGAGAGAAAGGAAAGGAAGTTCTCCTCAGACCCCGAACATCTCCTGCTTCCAGGCTATAAACTGCTTCCTTCTGGCCGCCGTTTTCATCCTGTTACACTACAAATGAATTTCCTCCCGAGGGACAATAAAGTATTGTGATTGATTGATTGTGAGTGTGCTTGCATACTTGCATATATTCACATATTTGTTTTGCATTATCCCCTCCTCTTAGTTTCTGATTTACTCGATTAAGCTTCTTATAAGTCACAATTCGCAGGTCTTTACCTGGCTTAGTAATTAATTAATAGAATGCATTGACATATTTTGTAGTGATCGTAATCACAATCTGCATACACCGGCGCGTTTTACCGCGCTACGTATACTAGAAAAATATCGTGGTGTGGTGTGGTGCGAGCACAGGTCTGTGTGATGTGTCTAGTGTCGCAGCGTAGTGAGTAGCTTGTAGTGCAAGCGCTTTTTGCTCTCGCTTTCAGTTGCGAACGCGACATGAGTGCGCAAGCTTCCCCTGCTGGTACATAGCCTCTCCATAGACAAGACTCTAGCATGATCTCCTTGTGGTATACTGCGGCAACTGGGGACCTTATGGCCCCAGGCTAACATGCTAGGGATCTAGGAGGAGGACAACTCTGAGTAAAAAACCTGGATAGACCCAACTCATTAGCCTTAACATGCAGTGGGTCTAGGAGAAGGAAAACTCTGACTTCAAACCATGGGCAGATCAAGTCCACTAGTAATGGAAGACATTCACCTACGGGAAGGAAAACCTGGAAGACAAACCCACCACATGGGTCAGCATGGGCAGCGTCATGTGGCTTGAATAAATGACCTCAATTATATGCTATGTCACTTAGTAATTACGAGAATGGTTACTACGGGCGGGGGAACCGACGCGCTGGGACCCATGCACCAGCGATAAATTTGCGAAGACCTGGAGGGTCGAACAGCCGGCATCGACTCTCATGCAAAGTCCGGTTTGCCACCATCAATGTGGGAACAATGACGGGGAAACGAGTGGAGGTGGTGGAGCTAATGAAGAGGCGGCAACTGTCAGTGATGGGGTTACAAGAAACCAAGTGGAAAGAGGACCGGGCAGTGGATATGGGAGATGGGTTTAAGATGCTGCATGCAGGGGGAGATGGAAGGACGAATGGAGTGGGAATGATTATGGAGGAGGAATACAGCAAGGAAGTCATCAGGGTGGAACGATGAGAATGCAGGATAATTGCAGTGTGGATGTTAGTTGGTGGAGCGATGATGTGCATACTATCGGGCTACGCACCACAGACAGGGAGAACTCAAGAAGACAAGGATGCATTCCGTAACAACCTGGAAGAGGGTATTGGGCATGTGGAGCCAGAGACAATGTTTGGTTGTGGCAGGTGATCTAAATGCACACGTAGGAAAGAGACAGAACAATGAGGAGACCTTAGGAAAGTACGGATATGGAACGAGAAACAGAGAGGGACAAGAACTGGTCGAGATGCTAGGGAGAAATCAGCTAGTGGTGGTAAACTCCTTCTTTCAGAAGAAGGAATCACACAAGATCACATACAGAAGTGGAACCAACAGAACAGAGATAGATCTGCTGATTGTTAGAAGCAGCCAGTCGAGCAAGGTTAGGGACTGCAAAGTTCTGGCAGGAGTGCACATAACGAGCCAACATAAACCTTTTGGTTTATGAAATGTGGATAGGAAGAGGCAAACAGAGAAGGGGGAAACAAAGACAGGTAATCAAATGGTGGAAATGTGAAGGAGAGGTGATGGCCCAATACAAAACTGAAGTAGAAAGGAAGTTCATGCTACTCCAAGAACAAAGGGAGGGTGTGGAACCAGAGTGGAAAGCATTTAAGGAAGGCTTTGTTAGAACAGCTGAGGAGATATGTGGCCGAACATCAGGAAAGCCCACACAAAGTCGAAAGAAGAAAGAACAGTGGTGGTGGAACCAGGAAGTTGAACAAGCAATACGAAAAAAAGAGGCATTGAAGTGTTTGGAAGAAGCGGGTGATGAAGAAAAGACAAGGCTGAAGCAGAGGTACCGGGAGAAGAAGAAGGCAGCAAATAAGACAGTTACTAAAGCAAGATATAAAAAAATAGCAGGAATTATTGGTCACTGGAGCAAAACTAGTGCTGGATGTTTGGGAGGAGTACTTCAAGAAACTACTAAATCCAGAGGAAGAATATGAGATAGAGATACCTCATATTATAAGCAGAGAGCGGGAGGTGAGGACAATAACAGAAGAAGAGGTGGAGAAAGCAGTAAAGAAGATGAAAACAGGAAAGGATGTAGGAGTGGATGAACTCTCAGTGGAAATGGTGAAAGCAAACAGACTAGTTGGAATTAAATGACTCACGAAGCTGTTTAATGTGTGCTTCACAGCAGGAGAGATACAAGCAGGAGCGGCGAAGAGGAGTGATTGTGCCGATATGGAAGGGGAAACGGGACATCCATGACCCAGGGAGATACACAGGCATCACATTACTGAGGCAAGCCCTGAAATTGTTGGAAAGGATACTAGATGCTAGGGTGAGGCTTACAATGGAGAGCAGAATCGGAGAGAATCAGCTGGGATTTAGGAAAGGGAGAGGAACAGATGATGGATTGTTTGCCATCAGACAAATTATCGAGAAGAAGAGAGAATTTAAAAAGGATTCGGTTTTGTAGATCTGGAAAAGGCATTTGACAACGTGCCGAGAGAACTCGCATTTGCAGTCATGGAATGGATGGAGGTTGGAGAAGCAGAAGCCAGAATGGTGGAGGAAATGTACAAGGAGACAACAGCGGCAGTGAGAGTCGAAGGAGCGGTACAGTGTGTGAGGATGGAAGGAGTATTGAAGAAATACAGAGGAGGGTGCAAGCAGGAGCAGCAGCATGGAAGAGGGTAGAAGGCATTATGTAGGACAGAAAACTGAAGAAACAACTGAAAGGAAAAGTGTTGGAAGCCTGCGTTGTACCAGCCTGTATATATGGGTTGTGAACACTGCCACTGACAGAGAGACAGGAGGAGAAACTACAGGTAGCAGAAAACAACTGTGTCAGAAGAATATGTAGAGTAACGCGAGAGGATAGAAGGAATATGAAGGAATTGAGAGAGGAGATTGGAATGAAAAAACACCTAAAGAGGAAAGTAGCCGGTAACAGAATGAGATGGGCGGGACATGTACATAGAATGGGTGAAAACAGACTGGCAAAAGGAGCGTGGAAAGTAGAAGAGGGTGGCAGACGAAGGAGAGGAAGATCAAGGGAGCAAGAAGAAGAAGAAGAATAACAAGAAGTATACTAGCAAAATATCGCGCGGGACTTCGCTTTCCGTAGGGGTTCGCCGTCAACGTTTGCGCGCGTACTGGGACCTTTCAAGTCGCTGACTTTGCTTGCTTATATTCATATGCGGACCATCAACTTTATAAAGTTGACATATAATTTCAGCGCATATTTTGAGCACTGCTTAACACAATACCATATAAAGAGCGCATATTTCAAATACATAAATTATACGTTTGCGATAATGTAATAAAAACAAGCAGCGGAGTTCACCCTCTTGATGACGTCGACCATAGATTAAAACAAATCACGTAATTTTCGTTGTTGTTGATGATGTTCTTGCTAATGTCGTCTCGTCATAACCGTCGTCAATATGATTGTCGCAAAGCAAAATATCTGTTATCTTATTTACTTTTGATAAAGGTCATATTCATTTCATATAAAACATTCCTACACCTCCTACTGTGAATTAATCGCTGGAGTCGTTTCGTATAGACCTAGTTGCACCACTCGTGCGAGCCAATATATACATATAACAGTAGCTACATTGGTAAATATCAATTGCAGGAGTTGTGCTGATTGCAGTCACACACACGACCTTCGATGAAAGTTAAAGGGATTATGCAAAACTTTTTTTGTGAATTATGCGTTACACGTCATGTGATCACATTATTACGTCACGCTACACTGGAGGTTAAGCGGAACCCAAACCTGGCAACGATTTCGAAATAATGAACTTCCACTGAGCACAAATGTGGGTGATTGACGACTAATACCGTCGTCATGATCATTGTGCACATATTAGTGTGCCTGGGCTGCCTTTTTCATCAAGGTAAACATTCATTTATTTACATTTCAGTTAGCCACATTGTCCTTGCCGTTATATGATCGCTTGACATGCGTCATGTTGGCGGTTTTTAATCCCTGGTTCGCGAACTAAAATCGGGTCGCCTAGCCATGTTTGTATTGATTCGTAATTCACACGTAGAGTATCAGACCCGTAGCGTAGTAGGTTTTAGGGATGCGCGTTTGGACACATTTGAGCCGGAATCTCAGTACAGTTATTGTCAGACGTGTCTTCGGAAAACGAGGGGGGTGGTGTAAGAGATTTTTCGCGGTGTTTAGTGGGTGCGGCTTCGAGTTTGTACCACTTCATTGTTTCTTTTAACGTCACTATTTCTACTAAAGCAGGACTAGTCCCCCCAACCAGAACACTTTGTCCTCAGCGGAGGGGGTGCGTAATCTGGAGATTTTTGTCAAATGAAATCAGTGACATCGGTTATTTGAGACAGTTTAGGTATTCGATGCTGAGATGCTGCAGGACGGGCGTTACATTCATGCAGGTTCGTAGGAGCTCATCGTCACGCCGTGCATGTCTGTAATTGGCAGTGATATGATTAACTGTATCGGTGACCGACTCGTTTTCTTTGCAGGTGACGCCTACACCACGACACTTTTGTTGGGCAACAATGTCACACAGACTGATATGAATACCGGTGACTCGGTAGACTTGGTGTGTGTAAGCGAAGGCGCAGGTGCGTAACTGTCGTGAATAATAATGTTTTTTGTCTGTGTTCTGTGGAGGCCATTACACACCTTGGGTGCATTACAAACGTATTAGTACGATGTTATTTTGTAAAATAAAATGGTCGAAGTGGCTCTAATGCATTCTTTCATTTAACACTGGCATGTCCAGCAGAGCATGCAATGATACGCACTTTCATTTTGTATTATTTTACAAATGAAACACCGAGTTATTGTTTCGTGACAGATTTATTACTGTCACATAGTCACGGTGTGTGCGCGCGTGCGCCTGCGCGCGTGTGTATGCGCCTGCGTGATCAAGCAAGCGAGCATGTGTGTGTTTTGGTGAATGCGCACCTGTGCGTACGTGTGTGTGTGTGCACGCGTGATCGCGTGTTTCCGTGTTAACATTGAGATTGAAAGTGGAAGGGTCTGTTTTTTTAAAGCATCTGTCATATAGCCAGCGAATTGTATCACGTTGTACTCCCAACACTTTCCTTGTTGATTATGTTCCTAAAATAATTGGACTAAGAGTGGCCAATGTCCTGCAGGGATTCGCACACACGCACGCGCACGCGCACGTGCATGCACACACGCACACGCACTCCAATTGACTTGTCCACGATGTGTACATGCAATGCAGGTACACTAATGCCCGGCCACAAAATACCTGGCCGCGCAAGTCACGCCTGGGAACACAACTTCATTTGGCCAATGACAGGTCTTATCTAAAATGCAAAGTAAACATTTCACGCGATCTATAACAACATGTCACAGACAAATGTCCACTGATTCCATGCTCGTTTACGAAAGAGCTAATTGGCATATCAACCAATGTCAATATAGCAATAAATCCAGTTTTCTCCAGTAACGAAGCGAATCAGATAATTCACAACACATGTACACACACACACGCGTCCGCGCGCACACACACACACACACACACACACACACACACACACACACACACACACACACACACACACACACACACACACACACACACACACACACACACACATCCACACATATCCACACACACGCACGCACACACACACACACACACGTACACAAATAAACGAACATACTCAAAAGCACACGCACACACACGCACACACACACACACACGTACACAAACAAACGAACACACACAAGCATATGCACACACGCTCACACACACACGCTCACACACACACGCACGCACACACACACACAAACGAACCACACACACACACAAACAAACGAACACACACACACATATCCGACATGTTTTAGTTACCACAAATGATATGTCACAATTAAAACATGTCGGTACGTGATATACCAATTGGTTATACATATGTACGAAGTGTACTACTATTGTCCGCGTGTTTACAACAGATTTGACCGGCGTGAAAGATGGCTCTATTCCGGTGATAATCTCCAAGACCTTCGAGCAAATACCGCAAACCGGACTGTGAGTTACGACGAGGCCCACCTCTCAGTGTTATGGATGTCTTGGTGGTGCCATGAGTGCTACTCCCCCTCTTCGCGACCCCATTTAACCATTCGTGGCTTTGTTCTGGATTACCTAATTAAATCACTTCACAAAAACCTTTCCATTTTTTAATTCCTATAGCACTTCAGCTGGGAATTGGTACAATTCGTTCACACATTTTGTCCACATATTGTATGTGGTTGTATCTCAGGAAGAGGGGTGTCATGTACTGAAATGCAAAGAAAATTGAGCTCCCGTGTTTGGAGAATATTTCTAGGTACGTGTTGGAACTAAAATCAAACTGCCATGTATTTTAGAAGTTCACATATAAACAGTTATGACTGGTCATTGTCACCATTAAAAATCAAGATGCATGCTGAGTAAAATACTGATGAAGTATTATTAACTTTGGGGAATGTATCCAGGTGTGTGTTTAACCATATTCTCTCTCTCTCTCTCTCTCTCTCTCTCTCTCTCTCTCCCTCTCCCTCTCCCTCTCCCTCTCCCTCTCCCTCTCCCTCTCCCTCTCCCTCTCCCTCTCCCTCTTTATCTCCCTCTCTCTCTGTCTCTCCCGAAAATGTGTATTTTTCGTTCTGTGGCCAACGCTATTCACATGTTTTCTTAGGGTGGACTTACAATCTGAAGATGCTGCCATAAACGTCTCTACAGGCACGAACTTAAAGCCGATGTACGCATCTTTCTACTCTGTTGCGAAAACAGAAACTGAAAATACGATCAACTATACATTAACCATTTCAAGTAAGCCATAACTTCATACACCTTTATATACATGCAGAATATGAACAGCTATTATTGGACCAATTTACCTAAAATGTTTGTGTTGCAATTAATCTATCTCGTTTTAAAAAACATGGAGTTTCGCATAACAAATGGGAATTTGAAGTTAGAGCGCCACCGTGAAAGCCGGTGTAAAGTGTAAATAGCTAACGGTATTTTAACACCGTAGCGTTCTCTGTCACAATGGTTCCTCTCTTCTGAAAGTACGCATGGAATTCTGCCCGTTCTATTTTTGCCAAATGACCTTCAGTAACACTGCGTTGAATATACTATTTTGATCGCATCTCAACATGCCACTTCACTGTAATCACCCCCAATATTACGATCCCCTCAATACAACTCTTCCTCCATTCTAGTCTTCACTACCAACATCTCCATATACCTTCACACCATCATTACATCCGTCACCATTTACTACCTTCCATCATCCTTCACTATCACGATCCCCTCCATCATCTTTGACTACCACCGTCACCTCCACATTCCTTCACTACCACGATCTCCTCCATCACCATTGACAACCAACGTCACCTCCACATTCCTTCACTACCACGGCAACCTACATCTCCATTGACTACCACAGGCACATCTATATTCCTTCACTAACACCATCACCTCCATCTCCATTGACTACCACCGTCACCTCCATAGTCCTTCACTACCACAATCACCTACATCACCATTGACTACTAACGTTACCTCCGCATTCCTTCACAAATACTATCACCACCATCACAACTGATTAGTAACGTCACCTCCAGAGTCCTTCATTAACACCATCACCTCCATCACCATTGACTACCAACGTCACCTCCACATTCCTTCATTAACATCATCACCTCCATCACCATTGACTACCAACGTCACCTCCACATTCCGTCATTAACACCATCACCTCCACCAGTATTGATTACCAACGTCACCTCCACATTCCTTCATTACCATGGCAACCTACATAACCATTGACTACCACCGTCACCTCCACATTCCTTCACTAACACCATCACCTTCATCACCATTGACTACCACCGTCACCTCCACATTCATTCACTACCACAGTCACCTACATCGCCATTGACTACAAACGTTAGCTCAACCTTCATCAACTAACACTATCACCTCCATCACAATTGACTATTAACGTCACCTCCACATTCCTTCATTAACACCATCACCTCCATCACCATTGACTACCAACGTCACCTCCACATTCCTTCATTAACACCATCTCCTCCATCACCATTGACTACCAACGTCACCTCCACATTCCGTCATTAACACCATCACCTCCATCACAATTGACTAGTAACGTCACCTCCACATTCTTTCTCTAACACCATCACCTCGATTACCATCGACTACCAACGTCACCTCCACATTGTAGCCCCGCATTCAAAACAGTGTGAGTTAAGATTAAGACTTACAATACGCAAGCCCACTACCTAATGATCTACATGAATTTGTACCATGATTAAAAACCGCACGTTTGTATTAATCTGCGCGTAATATATGTTACTGATTGACGTCTGGTCAATTCGACTACCACCAGGCCACTACGAAGGCAACGAGAATATGACCAATTCATAACATTGATTAAATTAATTTGGGGGCAATATATTAGGATTGGGCACCAGTAGGCGTTAAATGTTAGTTTATGGCAACCTTTATAAATCCATTGTAGTATGCCTTGGCAAAGAGAACACGGATGCTGCCATGACATTTTATCTGTTGACCTTTAATGACCTTAAACTAAGATCAAATGTGTTTTGCATGCAATCTTCCCACAAGAGAGAGAAGGTGATTTCAAATCTCTCATTTCAATCATTGTGCCACACAGAGGCCATATTCCAGGTCCTGTTTTTGCATCTACATGTGGGTGCATGGGTTGATTTTATGGCCAAAGCACTATACCACCTTATAAGGTCCCGAGTGCCTATTGTGTCCAACAGGCACCCATCAAGGTAACACTGTAACACAATAACCACTAAACCGCATAACATTGTTTTGTTGCTACTATGTACGTCAATATTTGACAAAGTGGAAAAACGGTGTCGTCAACAATTAAAATATATTTCCACATATTTATGTTATCATTGGATGTTTTTGTCTTTTGAAAATCGTCACGTACAAAGAAAAAAATACGACCGACACTGGTATCCTACTATCGAATTAGCGGGTCGCCATGACAAAGCGGGACAATTACCAGGTGCAATCAGTTGTAGGCAGTGTACATAAACATGACATGCTCATAGTAATAGGGGAACTAAATACCAAAGTTGGACAAAAAATGAGGGCTATGAACACATAATGAGAAGCCATGGAATCGGTAAAAGAAATTAAAACCGAGAAAGACGAATTTAGTTCTGCGGATTAAACAACCTTGTGGTAACAGGTACCATATTTCCACATCGACTCATCCATAAGCAGACATGGACATCTCCAGGAGGGCGAACCAAAAACCAAATTGATCATGTGCTAGTGAGCAGGCAGCACAGAACATCTGTTATGGACACCAGAGTGAGGGGAGCAGACTTTGGGAGTGACCACCAGTTAGTGATGAGGGGAGCAGACATTGCGAGTGACCACCAGTTAGTGATGAGGGGAGCAGACATTGCGAGTGACCACCAGTTAGTGATGAGGTGAGCAGACATTACGAGTGACCACCAGTTCAGGCTGAAAACAGAAAGAAATCCTACACAATCAAGCTTCAACAACCAACCATAAAAATGCAATTCTCGTTGAAGTAGTTATATAACAGATATAACGTACTACAAGACTACGACGAAACAGATAACGACATTGTTGAGAGAAAATAGCAAGAATTCGAGGTGGCCTACAAAGAAACAGCTGAAGAAGTACTGGGTTACAAAAAGAGAGGACCAAAACCATGGATCAGCAAAGGGTGATGGGAGCTGGTAGAAGACAGGAAACGACAAAAGAACAATATAGAACTTGCAAAGTCAGAAAGAATAAAGTAGAGCTACAAGGATAAGTATCAAGAAAAGACAACGACGTAAAGAAAAACACGAGACAAAACAAAAGAAAGTGGGTAGACAACCTGGCCGCAGAAGCAGAGAAAGCAGCCGGGAATGGAAGGACGAAAGAAGTCTACAACACCACAAAGACACTTAGTAACGACAAACACAAGATAGCGAATGCAGTAAAAAGACAAATCTGGAAACCTAATAACTGAAGAACCAGCCAGGCGGTCAAGATGGAAAGAGCACTTTGAGGAAGTTGTTAATAGGCCGGTGCCCGATGACCCTGTGATAGATATTGACGTAGTAGTGTGCGGAAGAGTGATAATAGACAGAATAAGAGATGGAGTTGACAACAAGTTGGGATATGAACAAGCAGGTTTCAGTAGAGGACGAAGCACAGTTGAGCAGATATTCATCCTTCGAAACATAATAGAACAGGTAGTGGAATGGCAAGCAACGCTTTATGTAACTTTCGTAGACTTCGAAAAGGTTTTTTATTCCGTGCACCAAGAGAGCCTTTGGGAAATCATGGCAAGCTACGGAATCCCACACAAGATAATCAGAATGATCAAGATTTTATTCGAGAACAGTGAATGTGCAGTGTTATGCCCTGCTCAGACTATTGACTTCTACAACTTCTACAACTGAGTTGGCAAACGCAACGTTTAACGGTGTATTTTCGGCGACTTGCCAGCATGACGTTACGATCCTGGCGTCAACTGCGTATACCAGGTCGCTCCTATCGGATTTATATGTCACTACAATAGACGAGTTTAGTCAAAGCGTTTAAATGGTTTGGTTTAGTGACGACTCGTAATACTGGCGACAAACATACATAAAACAGTAGCGAGTGTGTTTGCGTTGTCAAACATCCACGCCTGTAATTCTACAAAATACCTAAAGCCACACACACTTTTCACCAAAAGATACGTAAATTATCCTTTATTGCCATACGAAGAACTGAGTTTTCCAACAAGATCATCAATAATGAAAGGTAATGCAGTGCACATTTCTTGTTAGGTAAGGGAGCTGCCATTATTTTACCAATATGCGTGCGTATACAAATACGTATAAACACTGAAACTGACAATGGCATTGTCAGTTTCAGTGTCTATCAAAATTGATTTATCTAGGTTTAGCTGTGATCGCAGTCGTTAGAATTCGGCGAAAGCGAAGGAGGTTGGCAAGGAGTAGGCGTCCCTAGGTCAGACCGCACATAATTAGAGCGGTCTGAACAGGGCGCATTTGCTAACCTCCTTCCAATTTAAGGCTGAACGAGCCAGGTCAGTATGCTAATTTTGTAAGGATGCCCGCAAGGGTTTTTGACGGGCTAGTTGAACTGGTGACACCCCTGATCACGAAGGAAACCACACAGTTGAGGGCGGTTATATATCACCTTCTGAACGATTAGCAGTCACCCTTCGGTGTTTGGCTACCAGTTAGAGCACTAATAAGTTTAATTCTAACTTCTAAGACATGATCTGGACGCATTTCAACGATATATGGCACATCCATAAATGTGTTATTTTGAATTTGTTTCACCGTGTCAGTGAATGTGTACTCACCACCACTGAAAACAAAACAAACTCAAACTATCTAAACCTTTGTCATAATATGTAAGTGTTTTTTTCAAGCACACGCGATACCGCACCGTCGCCATCGCCGGTGTTCCCCAAGTACGTGCATGCTGGGGAGCCTCGACAAAGGTTGAACAAAGAATATTTAAAATAGAAGCCTGTGTTTCTGAAACATGAATACATCTGAACCCTACCATCTGAACTCTACCTATCTCTACACATAATATTTCCTTATTGAATATTGTATTTGGAATAGGCCCTAATAACTGCAAATGCTATAGTTGCACGCCACATTTCGATCAGTTCTTCTTTTTTTCCCTGCCATTCTGCCATGGTGATTGCCGATTGCACTGATTGACTGGTCGAAGCCGTACGTATGCCAACTGTGCGAGACGTTGAGTTGTGGTTAGCTCTCAGACTATGGACAAATGTTGGACCAGATTCATTTTTCGAATTTGATACAACACCTTTGTAGAAGTTGTACCCAACAATTGAGAGCGCTCTCACTGACAACTGGACAGTTGTAGATGTCGGCGATTGTTGTAGAAGTTGTACCCAACAATTGAGAGCGCTCATACTGACAACTGGACAGTTGTAGATGTCGGCGATTGTTGTAGAAGTTGTACCCAACAATTGAGAGCGCTCTCACTGACAACTGGACAGTTGTAGATGTCGGCGATTGTTGTAGAAGTTGTACTGAACAATTGAGAGCGTTGACACTGACAACTGGAAAGTTGTAGATGACGGCGATTGTTGTAGAAGTTATAGAAGTTGTACCCAACAATTGAGAGCGCTCACGTTGACATCTGGACAGTTGTTGATGTCGGCGATTGTTGTAGAAGTTGTACCCAACAATTGAGAGCGCTCTCACTGACAACTGGACAGTTGTAGATGTCGGCGATTGTTGTAGAAGTTGTACCCAACAATTGAGAGCGCTCTCACTGACAACTGGACAGTTGCAGATGTCGACGATTGTTGTAGACGTTTTAGAAGTCAGTAGTCTGAGCGGGGCTTTATGTGAAGGTGAACAATCTGAGTGGCTCAAGGGGAAATTGGAGTTAAGCAAGGATAAGTAATGCCCGGATTTCTTTTCTTGACTGGATAATGAGGAAAACAATTGAAGAAAGCAACACAGGGATAAGATGGAGATTCATGTAAACACTTGAGAATTTGGACTTCGCCGATGACACTGCGCTTATGTCATCAATTTAGAGACACATGCAAGAAAAGATAACAAAGATGAATGCATTTCCATAAAAAAACCGGCCTAAACTCAATAAAAAGAAAACAGAAGTACGGAGGATAAACAGCAAATGCAACGACAGGAAAAGATTGATGACCAACAACTGAATGAAGTAAAAAAATATACATACCTGGTCGCGAACGTCAGCAAACAAGGAGGAGGGGTGATAATATTATCAACAGAATACGAAAAGCGAGGAGATCATTCTTGAAACTCAACCAGATTTGGAGCTCAAATGTATACACATTAAGAACTCAATTCAGAGTATATAATACTCTGGTCAAATCAATGTTACTGTATGGTTATGAAACATGGGAAGCAAACAAAAGCGACAACAAAACACTTGACATTTTCTAATTCAACTGTCTCAGAAGTATTAAAAAAATTAGATGGCCAGTAGTAATTTCGAACAAAGACATAAAGACATTGAGAATATAAGAGCAGACGAGAAGATCAGCACAGAAGTACAGAGAAGAAGATGGAATTGGATCGGGCACGTGCTGAGAAAGAAGGACCACAACCACTGCTTGACAGCACTGACATGGACGCCGGAAGGAACGAGAAAAGTTGGTCGGCTAAAACAACATAGAGAACCATAGTGGAAAAAGAACGAAACCAACTGGGATAAAGGAAGGAAGAACGGCAGTAAGGAAGGAAGGAAGAAAGGAAGGAAGGAAGGAAGGAAGAAAGGAAGGAAGGAAGGAAGGAAGAAAGGAAGGAAGAAAGGAAGGAAGGAAGTGACACAATATTGATCGATAATAAATATACATAAATCATATGCAAACTGGTATATTACAAAATTATTTTCTTTACAACAGAAAAACAATCACGTAATAAACTATTCAAAACAATACATTAGTGTGAATAAAAAAGTGGTGTCAGCTGCGCAAAGGGACGGGAGACCCCTATTAAGACCAATTTTGGTCGCTCACTCAGTGGCCACCCAAAATCTAATACAATGTTTTCTACAACACTTAAACATTTCCTTGAGTAAAAATTAATTAATCATTACACAAAATTAAACAAACAAAACAAAACAAAACAAAAAACAAAAACAAAATAATAGCGTCCATCAATATTATGTTAGTATATGTAATTACAAATATGCATCTACTAAAAATACATTTACACGCCATTATTTTGACAAATGCGACAGTTTGCTATATCATAATAATTTTTATATGATAGTATATAACACATTTTGGCACAAGCCACGAATCCCTGTAGACAGTGAATGTGGATCTTGCTTTTCAGTATTGTTGCGGTATTGTTTACTGTGCGAGGTATGTTATTTCGGATGCATTTGTTTTGCAAATTAGTGATTTATTCTTATGTATTTCTTTTTATCTACGTGTGTTATGATTGTGAATATTAAAATTACGTTGCAATGTTAGGCGTTGAAGGTACCCAGGCAGTTTAATATGTATAAATTTATAGTACAATTTTACTTCCTGAACTTGTAAAATGTCTGATACTTTTAGTAATTTTAGGCTTCTAAAAATAGGTTCTGTGTGCGCATTGTACTTTGTTAAGCTTATCATACGTATTGCCTTATTTTGAAGTTTTGAAATTCTTCCACATTTGTGTCCCCACACCATTATTCCATAATTACTATGGCAGCGTTAAGGAGTTATATAACAGCTTTCTAACTTTTAATGGCAACGAATAGTTTAATTTATTTAATACACCTATTGTTTTAGAGCAATTATTTGAGATATTTTCTACATGATTTAGATGTTCGTCAATGGTTAAACCAAGAAAATTAAATACATTCATTCTTTCAATTAAAATATTGTCTATGTTTATCGTTAGCGGCAATAATCGTTTATTTACAGTTTTGAACAACACATATTTGGCGGTTTAACATTGAAGGATAATTTATTTATTTTTAGCCATTCACTTATTTTCGACAACACTTTATTTATATTATTTTCAGTTTGAGTATTTTCAATATTATTCGATTGTCGAATTGAGCTTGAGAAGGTAGTATCATCAGCATACATAATACAATTAAATAGTTTACTAGCATTTGGAAAGTCATTTATATATATATATATTTATATATATATATATATATATATATATAAATGACTTTCCAAATGCTAATAATATTCTATTATGTATGCTGATGATAAATATATATATATATATATGACTATATATATATATAAAATATATATATATATATATATATATATATATATATATAAATATATATATATATATATAAATGACTTTCCAAATGCTAGTGAACTATTTAATTGTATTATGTATGCTGATGATACTACCTTCTCAAGCTCAATTCGACAATCGAATAATATTGAAAATACTCAAACTGAAAATAATATAAATAAAGTGTTGTCGAAAATAAGTGAATGGCTAAAAATAAATAAATTATCCTTCAATGTTAAACAGTCAAATATGTGTTGTTCAAAACTGTAAATAAACGATTATTGCCGCTAACGATAAACATAGACAATATTTTAATTGAAAGAATGAATGTATTTAATTTTCTTGGTTTAACCATATATATATATATATATTATAATGAATAAAGGCCCTAGAATAGAACATTGAGGGACCCCTGTTGTTATGGGTAACATACTTGATTGGACTCCGTCAAATTCGACATACTGACAACGATTTGATAAATAACTTTTGAAGAGATTTAAAGCTACTACTCTTATACCATAGCAACAAAGTTTATTTAATAAAATGTTATGATCAATTGTATCGAATGCTTTCGATAGATCTAAATATATATTTATTAGTATTTTATTGTTGTCCATGGTTGTCATCATTCTATCACTTAGTTCCATTGAAACTAATTCGGTTGAGTGTTCTGCACTAAAGCCACACTGACTTGGAGCGAATCAAGACACGTAGTCGTTGAAAGGGTGAGTTGGCAAGGCCCGAAGAGAAAAGGTAAGGTAAAGCTTTACAGTGATGCCTTAATGAGTATTTTGAGGACAGGTAAGGCACTCACGACCGTACAATATAGGATATGTGTTACCAGAACAAAATGCATACAAGCAAAGAGGTGCAAAATAACTCCAGTGATTAGGAATCAATGTCTAGAGGTGGCATAGCATATTAATATAAAATTAGTTTGGTTACACTTTACAATGGTGTTTTGATGTATATTATAGGGACCAAATAAGGCATTCTCATCTTAACAAGGTGAGAGAGTTTTTGCGAAAAAATCAATGTTTGCACCTACAAAAAGGTGCACAATGGCTCAATATGGCCAGGTGTAATACCTATATTTGATGCATCAGCAAAGCACTAATGTGTTTGCTTAACACTTCACACTGGTGTCTTAACACTTCACACTGGTGTCTTAACACTTCACACTGGTGTCTTAGCATATATTTTGGGAACAAAATAAACAAGAGCAAAATGTCTCCAAATGACCAGGAATAATGCTTGCCGGTATCGCAGTAACAAAATACCAGTTTTATTTGATGAATGCTTTACACTTTTCTAATAAGTACCCGCAACCTTACAGGGTGGTGTCATGAAGAAAAGTAACCTGTGAACCCATAAACAATAAAAGAGGCAAACTGTCTTAAAATGACCAGAAATAATGTATATTTAACTTACAATGATTGAATGCAGTTCAACTAATCATTTCCACCCTCAAGTATGAGGAATTTAGGCAAAACCACGTTTGATCTTTGCTCAAGGTTATTAATGGTCAACAGAAAAATGGCAACATCAGTTTTCTATTTGCTAAGATATTTGAGAATGCATTTATAAAGATTGCCGTAATCGGCCAATACGGATTAGCTCGCCGCAATCGGGGCCGCAGCTAGCCTAAAATAACCGAGGAGCTGTAACATATTTCAGTAAAGCAGATAATGTTGAAAAGGTACCCAATCTTTGTACAATCTGGCGTATCTTCTGGAGAATAGCACACACGGCTCAAGTACTGTTTCAGTGCCGGTCGCAGGCTGCGTGGGAATGACAAATACATAAAAAGAAATAATCAATATCAACTGACAATACACTTATCAAAATCGACAGCTATGCATCATATACGGAATACCGGTCAACATTGTTTTACGTGAATACTTTCTCTCGCCGTTGATTGCTGTGATTCGCCAATTGGCTTTACCCAAATAAACTTCTTCGGGGGTGAGAAGATTTTCTATGGACATTTAACATTCCGGGGCCATTGAGGCGTCATTCTGTCACCTATTTCGCCACTTTGCGAATTCCACAGGAAGCTCGTTTTGTTCAGCCGAACTGAGATACCTGCTGTAGCACTTTCTTAGTTCTGTATCATCTATTTCAGCGTTTCTCAACCGGGGATCCTCGGCCCACTGGGGGTCCGCAGAGAACTGCTAAGGGGTCTGCGAGATGGCAGGAGAATTTATTATGAGTGATCAGAGCTTGTAGTTAGGCTATCATGAGAACAGTCTTCAACAGTTTTGAAATTTATGTTTTGAAATACCAACTGAGATCAACCCAAGCTGATATACTGATATACCGTTACATTTATTTCATTTAAATATGTTTGTTTGTTTAGTAATAGTTAACAAGCAGTCTAACATACTAACAACAACAAACACGGTTTTTTTGTTTGTTTATTAAAATATAAATTTTTAAAGCAATAACTATTGACATCATTGTAACGAAAACGTGGAAATGTCATATCTCATGTGGAGGGGTCCCCAGATTTGTATTGGACACAAGGGTGCCCTGGAGGCATAAAGTTTGAGAACCGCTGACCTAGTTTATGTAGGTTGGACGGCAGGAGGTCTTGAACTGCAGTGAGTCCATGGAGGTCACTCGAAAATCATTCAGTCAACTCGTCAAGCACGTGAGCAATAAATGAGTAAAGTATATTGATAAGATAGCAGTCAGCTGTTGATTGATCCGTGTCTCCACCATTGGCGAGATGGCACTGAAGCTGTGCAGTTCTACCTTTACGAACCTCGATACTTGTAGAGTTGACCACCAGCCCAACACGGCGCCGTATTTCTTCCCACCCTGATGGGATGGTCCCGGATGCAGTTTTGTAATTTGCGATGAGTGCCGACTCGGTTTCTAGTCTCGCATGGGCAAGGAATCACAAAAAACAATGGCATCAGTAATACAGGCTAGACAAAAACGGCACTTTTAAAGTAAAAGAGCCCCTTTTGTTTTTGTCCACGCGACGACGTTAATAATCGGCCGTTTACATCGTATTCCGGCAATAAGTTACACAGTCAATTAATATTATTAATAATATTTATTACGCTGATCGCGCACTACAGATACAGACTATGCGTCATGCGGCAATGCAGGCGAGAAAGCGACGACGTTAATAATCGGCCGTTTACGTGTACGTCGTATTCCGGCAATAACTTACACAGTCGTTTAATATTATTAATAGTAGTTATTACGCTGATCGCGCACTACAGATTTAGACATCAACGAATCACTCCAACTTGCGATGTACTAAATGAATTGAGGACGGCACTATCAATACACGAAACATGCCGTGGTCACTGCGTGTCTTTCATTACGTTCAAACGTATATATTTCAGGCTTGGATATCGGAGACACTGCCACCTGGCAATGCACGGTCGGCAACGAATTTGGAGTATTAAAAATTATTGTGCCGGGTGAGTTAACATCTTCAATTTTCATGAATATATGTCATACATATTTATCGGGTATCTTTTATATGTGAATTTGTGTGTCAATGAAAATTTCTTCTCTAGTATCGTAGGTTGAATCAAATAGTAATAATAATACAATATATTATGTATGACTTTTTATGCATTTTACTACAACCGATTTGTCTTGACTAAATACGCTTAATGTACTTTTAGGGGGTTTAAATGCACACATGTATTGAACTGCTCATACGTACATGCACGCGTACATGATTACACTCATACATGGAAACCATGGACACGCATACATACGTACACTCATACATGAAAACACGCATACACACATTTTGTACACTTGCTAACGGGCGATTTCCGGTGGTTCTTAGATTTTTGTTAATTTACACGGCGGGCTGCTGTCAGGGGGGATCTCGGGAACACAACATTTCAAAAGGGTTTACCCTACAGTTTAAAAGGAAACAAAAGGCAACTTGTTGGTGTTATCCATTTAAAATAGTTAATACAAACTAACCGTTTTCCCTATAATAAACATGTTCACGTCAGTAGTTTACTCAGAATGTGGTCTCAAAGTGAAAGATTCTAGTGAAACCTCTGATATCCTGAAGATTGACACCTTGTTCATGACGCGGATAAACGACCAATAAATGAACGGCATTTTGTTTACCGCTTAGTTGCCGTGATGACATGTGTTCCTTCAAAGACCTGATTATAATTGTTTACACATGTCATGACATATATGGTTCGGCGGACTTTTAGAAGGCCTGTTTGCAATTAAACGTGATTTGGCAATATTTAGGATTGCCTACCATAACAGATTTTCCGTACTCATTAATGAAATTGTTCGCAGATTACGGCATTACAAAAAGTGTTTCCGTATTCTTCTTCTTCCTCTTCTTTTTTCTTCCTCTTCTTCCTCCTCGTCTTCTTCCTCTTCTTTTTCTTCCTCTACTTATTCTCCTCTTCTTCTCTTCTTCTTCCTCTACTTCCTCCTCTTCTTCATCTTCTCCTTTTTCTTCTTCCTCTTCTTCTTCTTCTCCTCTTCTTCTACTTCTTCCTCTTCTTACGCTTCTCCTTCTTCTTCTTCTTATTCTTCTTCCTCTTCTTCTTCGTATTCTTCTTCTTTTTCTCTTCTTCTTCCTCTTCTTCTTCTTCTTATTCTTCTACTTCTTCTTCTTCCTCTTCTTATTCTTCCTCTTCTTCCTCTTCTTCCTCTTCTTCTTCTTCTTATTCTTCTATTTCTTCTTCTTCCTCTTCCTCTTCCTCCTATTCTTATTCTTTTTCTCTCCTTCTTCCTCTTCCTCTTCTTCCTATTCTTCCTCTTCGTCCTCTTCTCCTTCCACCTTCTTCCTCTTCTTCTTCTTCTTATACTTTTTCTTTTTCTCTTCTTCTTCTTCCTCTTTTTATCCCTCTTCTTCTTCCTCTTCCTCTTCTCCTTCTTCTTCTTCTTCCCCTTCTTCTTCTTCTCTTCTTATTCCTTTTCTTCCTCCTCTTCTTCCTCTTCTCCTTCTTCTTCTTCCTCTTCTTCTTCTTCTTCTTATTCTTCTTCTTTTTTCTTCTTCTTATTTTTTCCCTCTTCTTCTTCTTCTACTTCTTCTTCTTCCTCTTCTTCTTCCTCTTCTTCTTATTCTTCTTCTTTTTCTCTTTTTCTTCCTCTTCCTCTTCTTCCTCTTCTCCTTCCTCCTCTTCTTCTTCTTCATATTCTTACTATTATTATTCTTGTACTTCTTCTTACTCTTCTTCTTGTTATTCTTATTCTTTTTCACTTCTTCTTCCTATTCCTCTTCTTCTTGTTCTTATTCTTATACTTTTCCTTTTTCTCTTCTTCTTCTTCTTCCTCTTCTTCTTCCTCTTCCTCTTCCCCTTCTTCCTCTTCTTCTTCTTCTTATTCGTCTACTTCTTCTTCTTCTATTCTTTTTCTTCCTCTTCTTCCTCTTCTCCTTCTTCCTCTTCTTCTTCTTCCTCTTCTTCTTCATCTTTTTCTTATTATTATTATTATACTTTTTCTTCTTCTTCTTCTTCGTGTTCTCCTTCTTAATTTTCCTCCTCTTCGTCTTCTTCTTTTTCTTCTTCTTCCTCCTCTTCTTCTTTTTTTTCTAATTTTTTTCTCTTCTTTTCCTTCTTCTTCCTCTTCTTCTTCTTTTTATTCTTATACTTCTTAATTTTCTCTTCTTCTTCCTCTTCCTCTTCTCCTTCTTCTTCTTCGTCCTCTTCGTCTTCTTCTTTTTCTTCTTCCGCTTCTTCCTCTTCTCGTTCTTTTTCTTCCTCCTCTTCGTCTTCTTCTTTTTCTTCCTCTTCTTCATCTTCTCCTTCTTCTTCTTTTCTTTGTTTTCTTTCTTCATCTTCCAAAATACTCGACTCGATTCTATTATGGGCGTTAGAAGTCCAACTAAGTGTATGCTCTCTTAAAATTACTGTAAAGTTAGTTAACATAAGTGGCAGAGAAAATACTTATGGGAATTTGTCACGTTTTGATACAGTACATCTTGAATGTATGTTAGCTCACAAAGAATTGCTTTAAGATATGTAGGGAGTGCATTTCTTACAAAGCGCAAACCCGTAGACAAATTTATCTGGTTTGACACAAATTATAGTTTTCACTATTCCAGTGCACTGGAACACGTATTTAGATTAATAATTATATTTAATTAAACAAAACCAGATAAAATTTAGCCACACCGATTTGAAATGCGCGCGCAGATGAGAAACGGGGAATTATGTGTTTTAATGTTTGTCGAAATACTATGGTTGTTAAATACATGTTTATAGATCTCAGGAGGAGCCTAATTAGTCGCAGCAACGAAGTGATCGCAGTCCATAGAGGTTAGACAAAAATGTTAACAAAGCGTTCTCACCTGAAATGTGTCCGTTGGTGGTATGTCTCACCACCAAAACAAAACATCCGAATCCACCCATGGCAAAACCACTTTTTGGTTCAAATCCAAGACCGCCGACATTTTAGTAGGGTATAATATTCAAATGGGCCTAATTTTGTAACTAAGCAACATAAAAACACGTTTGAAGTATCATTTCCAACTAAGGTCATGCGATAAGGTCAAGGTCAAGGCAAAATTTTATAAAATAAGCTGGATTCGGACCATAGTGGCATGACGTTGTAACGAAATTAAGTTATAAAAACACATTTAGGTGTCATTGCTACCAAGTTTACTATGCCTAATCATCATTTAAGCCACATTTTGCAGGTGATTATAGTTCAACGTCACGTTTCAATGTCAATATATGCATATTGTATATTTACAATCCTGTATGATCCTGATCAACATCCCGGTCATCATCAACATCCTGGCTCTCCACTTGTGTCACATTCATGCATGTGATGCCCTTGCAATGGCCACATGCTGGTGTGCACTGCAGTCCATTCTTATGATGGCAGGTGCACGTTTTCGTATCGCAGTGACCACCGCAATTGCATCGAATTATCTTGAGGAGTCGCTCTGATGCCGCAGACTGAAACATTCTGATAGGCTCGAGACCACCAGAAGATGCTATCCAACCCCAAAGTTCAGGGGAGACGTCGTTGCCATGCCATTCCTGCACCTGATGATAAGTACGATGGCTATGGAAGGCGACTGCATCATTCGTTGGCTGAAGCTTCTCTGGAGACACGTATTGTATAGAAGTAGCTGCCTTCAGCAGAAACTTCGCCACCCATGCGGAGTTGAGGCTTAGTGATGTGGGGCACCCGTACATCACCAACAGGGCATCCTCTCCTGCCTTTTCGATGTCCTCTTCCGAGGAAGATGAAGACATGAAGACGGAGATGGACTTTTTTAATGCCGCATACTTCGTGAGACCGGTCACTTTTCCAATGGCCTTATGACCTTGACGTGGTATCACTCCCACTGAGAGCATACAGAAAGTGCAGAGCTTCTGAGAGGGTTGGATCCAGATTCTTCTTCAATGTAGTCTGTTTCGATGTCACCATGTACAGGTTATCACACTTATATGTGGCATCAGCATGATGTATCATGCGTTGAAATTCGTCTGAATCTTTTGTGACAACAGGTGGTGGCGTTTTCTCTGCAGAAAGGCATGCCAATATACATATTGTGTAGTCTGCATCCCCTTCTGCGTGCTGAACTGTGATGTCTGCTTTGACCATATGCTCTGGAAGGAGGTTGATGAGGGCAAGTTTTGTTGGCAAGGAAAGCCATTTTGCTCATGGTTAAACGCAGAAACTGAGACTTAAGCACCAACGTCGTTCCCTGTCCTACAACGATGGACATCGTCCTTAGTGCTGGAGCAGTGTTATCCGTCAAATACAACCAACGCACGGCCATAGCTTTTGCGTACATGTCGGATATACATAGCGCAGATCTCGGCATAGGTGGAATGCTTGGGCTGTGAGAACCTGTGGAGCAATCCTCCCTCATCAACAATAAACTGCACGCCCTTGTCGAGCAGGGACAAGTTTCAGGAGATGGTGTATGAGCTCCGCTTTGTCCCCAGTCCGCATGCGCATGTGATTGTCGAAGAGAGATGGGGGAAAGAGCACAACTCATATTTGAAGAGGTCAGACATAGGGATATCGCCGATACCCGTAACAAGACGACGCTGGTATAGACGCAGGGATCCATCTCGATTCGTTCCCCGGAAGCAGTTTTGACACGGACAACTGAGGCTAGAGTCTTCATTTGATTCGTCTGGGAGAACTTGTACTCTGCCACAGAATGACCGACCATGGAAGTTAGGATCTCCTCTCCGACACTTTGAGCATCGACCACGTTTACTGACTCCTCTGCCATCAACCCTGCTGAGAGACTTACAAGCTTTTCTGAGTTTGTGTTGAATGGTCCCCGCTCAACAAACACCTGAAGCAGCTTCTGTATATCGGACATGTCACGTCGGATGCATGACGCTGCCAAGTCACGATGCCCATCACTTGCATTCGAAGAGAACCCCGCTATTTCGAAAATGGACTTGCTGAAATCAACAGGTACGAGTCTGGAGAGCAGGAAGAGAAGACGAGTACTTTCATTGGAGCTACAGCCGTGCGTTAGACCCCCAGTTGACTTAATGCCAGCCATAAGAACTTCCTCTAAGAAGAGATCTGTGAACATACCTGACCATGCATAGCTATTGTCGACGAAGATTCAGACGTATTTCATCTCATGATATGTCATGCTGATGCCACATATAAGAGTGATAACCTGTACATGGTGACTTCGAAACAGACGGTATGCATCACTATATTGAAGAAGAATCTGGATTCAACTCTCTCAGAAGCTCTGCTCTTTCTGCACGCACTCAGTTGGTGTGATACCACGTCAAGGCCATAAGGTCATTGGAAAAGTGACCGTTCTCACGAAGTATGCAGCACTGAAAAAGTCCACCTCCGTCTTCATGTCTCCATCTTCCTCGAAAGAGGACATCGAAAAGGCAGGAGAGGATGCCCTGCTGGTGATGTTCGGGTGCACCACATCACTAAGCCTCAACTCTGCACGGGTGGTGAAGTTTCTGCTGAAGGTAGCTACTTCTACACAATACGTGTCTCCAGAGAAGCTTCAGCCAACGAATGATGCAGCCGCCTTCCATAGCCATCGGACTTATCATCAGGTGCAGGGATGATGTGGCAATGATATCTCCCCTAAACTTTGGGGTTGGGTAGCATCATCTGGTGGTCTCGAGCCTATCAGAATGTCTCAACCTGCTGCACCAGAGCGACTCCTCAAGATAATTCGATGCAATTGCGGTGGTCACTGCGATACGAAAACGTGCACCTGCCATAAGAATGGACTGCAGTGCACACCAGCATGTGGCCAGTGCAAGGGCATCACATGCATGAATGTGACACAAGTGGAGAGCCAGGATGTTGATGATGACCTGGATGTTGATGAGGATCATACAGGATTGTAAATATACGATATGCATATATTGACATTGAAACGTGACTTTGAACTATAATCACATGTAAAATGTGGTTTAAATGATTAGGCATAGTAAATTTGGTTGCAATGGCTCCTAAATATGTGTTTGTAACTTCACTTCGTTGCAAAGTCATGCCATTTTGGGTCCGAATCCAGCTAATTTCCAGATTATTTAATAAAATGTTGCCTTGACCTTGACCTTATCGCATGACCTTGACCTCTAACTACCTCCAACATGTCACCAAACGAATGGACATCCTAAATTTAGTTGGAAATGACTCCTCAAACGTGTTTTACGTTGCTTAGTTCCAAAATTAGGTCCATTTGAATATTAGATCCTATATAATGTCGGCTATCTTGGATTTTAAAAAAGAGGTTTTGCCATGGGTGGATTCGGGTGGGTATTTTTGGTGGTGAGACATACCACCAACGAACCCATTTCAGGTGAGAAAGCTTTGTTAACATTTTTGTCCAACCTAAATCGTTCGTTGCTGAGACTAAATCTTGGATGAGGAGGCAAGAATGTATGAAGGGCCTTTATTCTCAATTATCATTTAAATTTTTTTGATGGCTGCCAAATAAAAACAAGTTAGCGTTTCCTGCAGTCAGTGTGGCCTTGGGGTTACGGTAGTTGACTGTTTGACACCCACCTACAATTTAACTCAAATTCCACAAGTGAAATTTGTTTCTAATCTTCTATTTACGGTACATATTTTATAATGGTCTATGTGTTTATGTGAGTTTTGTCATTGATAAATTATTGAACTTTTTTGCTGCAATATAAATATAACTTATTAATTGACTTAAAATCAGATTGTAAATGTTACCAATAGTACAGGGATTAAGGGACATGATTGTGCACTTTTTGACAAAAGCATGAAAATTGGCACACGTGTAGATTATGATATATAGAATCATTTCAAGCTAGGTACCCATCGCTATCGACATGTTACCTAGCCGCCATCTTGATTTTAAAAATGGCCGCCACGGAAATCCATTATCCAGTTATATCAGCTTCTAAGCAACATAAAATCATGTTCTTGGTGTCTAACCCAACATTTCCAGGGTCAAGGAATCCATTTCTGTCATAGTCAATATCTAAGGATGACGGCCATATTGAAATTCAAGATGGCCGCCACGGAAATCCATTATCCAGATATCTCAGCTTCTAAGCAACATACAAACATGTTCTTTGTGTCGAAACCAACACATCCATGGTCAATGAATTAATTTCCGCATGTGCTGTATCATCAGATGACGGCCATATTTAAATCCAAGATGGCTGCCCTGCGTATGCGTTTTACGAACATAATTTTAGCGCCTCTTGAGGTTGAGGAATCCATATGGGGTTCATAGATGAATGCGTATATATTCACGAGTATGTCAATTTTTGTTGACAGTTGTTTCTTAGCTATATTCTGAACAATAAGATAAATAGCAGTGCATATACTGGTGAAGACAAATATGGCATTGGATAAGAATGGACAACACAAATGGTTACATTTCAAGCTCACGTCAGCCATATGGAAAACATACTCAACATCGTCTTGAGGTTTACTGGCAACTTACGAATGGACTTTTTTGTGCAGAAACAACAACATGTGATCTCAGCAATAACACTAGGCCGATGTCAAGATCAAGTCAATCACACACAAAGAGTGATGGTTGTGCTGTAAGTTTAATAGAATATATGCAGACTCCGAGTACAAACTTAGTCATGGACAAAACTATGTAATGCAAACGGAATACACTGTTAAAGGCTCACGAAAATACTGTAGAGCAGATATGCGGACGAAACGACAGAAAAATGCCAATTATGACAAGGATCACAATCAGACTGACTGGCGTACCAAACATAGTTCTTCTCATCATTGCAGATTGCTCCATACCTCGACACAAATGTGTGAGCAGTGCATGTAGTGCAATGTGTGAGCAGTGCATGTAGTGCAATGTGTGGGCAGTGCATGTAGTGCAATGTGTGGGCAGTGTGCATGTAGCAGTGCATGTAGTGCAATGTGTGGCAGTGCATGTAGTGCAATGTGTGAGCAGTGCATGTAGCAGTGCATGTAGTGCAATGTGTGAGCAGTGCATGTAGTGCAATGTGTGAGCAGTGCATGTAGTGCAATGTGTGGGCAGTGCATGTAGTGCAATGTGTGAGCAGTGCATGTAGTGCAATGTGTGAGCAGTGCATGTAGTGCAATGTGTGAGCAGTGCATGTAGTGCAATGTGGATGATGCCCAGCAATAATGTATCATATACATTACATCCCAGTTGGCAACTGTTAGAAGAGTATATAATTATTTATTGTATGTAGTAGGTATTTTGCTGACATCCTCAAGCAACCAATAAGAGAGCGCAGAATATACAGCCGAACCACTCAGAAGTTGTTTCATTATTTGCTACAATGTACAAGGTCATTCGTTTCCGGTGGATAGGTAGTCATAAGCACACAAGAGCAGATAGTTGTGACCACGTACAGTCCATAAATTAATTCCTTGACCCTGAATGCGTTGGTTTAGACACAAAGAACATGTTTTTATGTTGCTTAGAAACTAAGATATGTAGATAATGGATTTCCATGGCGGCCATCTTGAATTTCATCTTTTGATCCTGGACATGACAGAGATGGATTCCTTGACCCTGGACATGTTGGTTTAGACACCCAGATCATGTTTCTATATTGTTTAGATGCTGATATACATGCCTATTGGATTTCCGTGGCGGCCATTTTAAAAATCAAGATGGCGGTTATGTATCATGTCTACATATCATAAACTACATATGTGCCAATGTTCATGCTTTCGTCAAAAAGTGCACAATTCGTCAAATTTATGGCTCTTAGCCGCTGTACTACAAGGTGTAATACTTGAAGTGTTTAGTCTAAAAATAATGTGGACACACCCACACTCCTCAGTGCCTCATTTATTATATTAATATAACTATATTCAAAATTGCACACACGGCAAAAGGATTCGAGTAAATAATTAAGTTATACTAATAATATACTGCCATTGCTTGTTGGCTTTTATGGATAAAATTGGGTGTAAATTAGGGAAAATCAGCAACAAAATGGGGCAAATCTCCACGGATCATATATAAGTCGTACTTTGTCTGAAAATGCACCCCTTAAAAATCGCTATGGGCCTGCTGGTGATGCTAATGTGGTGTTTGCATATAAGATGAAACCACACGGTCCACGAACCTCACACCCCACTTTATTATCCTTTCAGCTAGAAACCTTACCCTCTGCAGTAGAAGAAAATGTTAACACCCGTTGTGAAAAGCTGGCTACGGGATTATATTATAATGCGTAGGCCTATTAGGAAAATAAAGTATCCGACTACCGAACATTACATACAGTTATATAGACCTATATTATATGTAGGTGTACGTTTCAAAGAATAGCAAAAAGGCTAAAAATGTCCTGACAACTTTGTGGAGGTATTTTCAAAATCAATAACTGTACACGAAGCCGTTGCTGCCGTAAGCGGGTGGCCAGGCAAGCGGATGACTCGTAGCCAAGCAAGCTGGTCATTTGGGCAGATGTTACCAGAAATATGCAGCACTTACACTACGAAGACGGCAATGACAGTAAACAAAAGCTGACGGCATTGAAGGCTGTTGGCATATATATCTGTTCGGCCACCGCGCTCCAACGAGTGACGCGGTCGTCAGCCCGCGGAGGCCGGCGCGCGTTGATCCTGACTGACGCACGGCGGTCGGCGCAAAGTAACTGACATCGGCACATATTTTTTTAATAACCGAGTCAACTATAATGCATAATAAAGAGTTTAGAAAGCTGACTCACAGACGTTACCGGCAAGCATACAATTGGAATGTTTAAAACTAGATGATCGTCTCTTGGGCGATAATAGGCCTACCACACTTTGTTTAACGTGTGAAGTTGTGAACTGTTCGGGATGTTTTATAACATTTCAGAATGTTTTACAACATTCCAAGAAACACGGTAGCTGTTAACTTGTATTCATAATAAACCACTGACGTTAAAACTGTGATTGTAGATGCAATTGGTTAGTTTGTGTTAACTCTTTTAGGTGCATAACACCAAAACGTTGCGTTTTTAATGTTTTTTTCTATGTCATCAAAACAATAATAATGCCATCTACAAATATATCACCGGATGTAAGCAGATATTTTGAATATTTTTCATGTTATTGCAGTCTGCCGTGAATAAAGTGTCACTGCTGCCGAGCGCAGAATACGTATAAGTTAATTTGTGCTTCGATGTGTTTCCTTGCTGTAGAAGCGTAGTTCAATTCATAATTCTCGATTTGCAAGTTAGCTGTAAGTGACGGTATCGACACGTGAACTCTGGTCCACTGATCGTGTAATAATGCCTCCTTCGTGTTTCAGTAAAACCGGAAACGGTGGATGTAGTTTTTCAACCAATGGCTACAAGTGTTCCAACAACAACTGTTGATGCGGATGCAGACGCAGGGATGGTTGCTGCGAGTGATTCTAACATTATCAGTCCACTCACTAAAGCTAGTATACCCGCTCTTCCAGGGAATACTAATGAAACAGTAAAAACTTTCGAAAGCGGAAAAGACGCATATGTAGGATGTTACGTGTTTGGTGGCAACCCACAACCGAACGTTGACTTGTGTATAGCCGGCGAGTTCAGACTTAATGCAGGCCTAACTGTGAATGTCGTTTACACGGAAGAAAAGCCTGGCTTCAAATACGTACAGTTCAGGCAACAAAGAGGCATCCCCGATATGTTGTTCAACTGGAGGCACGACGAAAAACTGGTCGTGTGCAACGGCATGATAATTGGACGAATGGACTTGGAAATGAACTCGAGAGTCAAGTTGGACGTACAAGGTAACGCACTAGCGACGGCGGCTTGTTGCATCGCACCGCTCGAGTAGAGTGGAACCTCACTATTAAGGTCACATATGGGACTAGACGAAAGTGACCTGAATATCGAGGTGACCTTATTATTGAAACTATTTTCTATATTTTACTGAATGGGTGACCTTAATGGCGGTGTAGCTGTATTACTGAGGTGATCGTAAAGCGAGGTTCCACTGTAATTGCTCAGAGCATATGCATCACTCGATGCAAAAACCAATGCTGAACAACTATACGTATTCTAGTGTAACACTTACCAAATGAAACCATTATAGCATCAACGACATTTTACTTGCAATCGCTTTAAAATTTTTGTAATTTTTGGATATGGGAGATGGCAAATATTTTCAGTAATTTAATTAATTCAAGTAATATCATATATGTGCAGAATTGTTTTAACAAATCATGATAGAAGCATGATATGTGGCGGATATGTAAAAATTCAACAATATATATATATATACATATGTGTGTGTGTGTGTGTGTGTGTGTGTGTGTGTGTGTGTGTGTGTGTGTGTGTGTGTGTGTGTGTGTGTGTGTGTGTGTGTGTGTGTGTGTACGTGTGTGTGTGTGTATGTGTGTGTGTGTGTATATATATATATATTGTTTGAATAATATATATTATATATTAAAGTGGAATGAAACCTCGCGTAACTACAGCCAAAACATAAAACATACAATTTACAGTATATCAACGGTGATTTAATGAACACAACGCCTTGGTATATTTTAAATAATATTCAAACTTGGTCATTATCGGCACTGGGCGGCGCCATTACTTGCCGGCGTCCAGTGGTTTGAGTCGCGAAATGCCAGGCACTGCTACGCACAGTAATTCAACAGGCAATGCAGCGTAGCTCCCAGAAAAAATCAACGAGACGCTTACAAAAACATAAAGTAGACAAATTGAATGCACTGCATGACTACTGGATATACTAAATGAGCTAGGAAATCACTTTTTGAATACTTCCAAGGAAAGATTCCCAGAGAAAAAACGTAAGTTATAGATTGTGAATTTGGCATGTCTAATTCTGCTAGACGAGAGTCTGCGATGGTCACTTTCGGACGCTGATTGCAAGACTAAATACGAATATAACGAAAGTGGAAAGACATTGAACATCAACACACAATTCTTGGTCAAAGACACAGGTCCCTCTTTGGTCTATTTTGTTTTGCATATGACTGCATCAATGAAGTAATGTTCGGCAAATATGTTATCTTTTATCGCCCATTCTAAGTGCGCCTGCACTAAGGCTTCATTTTTATTGACTTCAAATTATCTAATTTCATAGTCACTTTTTCCTTTTTCGAACGCATAAACAACTTTTTTGTTGACCTATACAAGGAATATAATATACAGTAAGTTTTTGTTTTTTCCCCGAAATGTCTAATTATGAAATTAAATCGAACAAAATTGAAAATTTCCATTGATAGGTAGGTAATAGGCGGGATTCAAACCACTCGCTTGGAACTTGCAGTAAAAAGACGGCGATACGCAGTGGTCTAGTTTGCTGATTTAAGCGTCGAATAAATCAGTTTTTTTCAGTTTGTCTCATAAATGAATACGCTTCTGTCATCATTAATGCTTATTTAAATAGTATACATTGAAAGATATGGAATAAAACGGCTGTGTTTCAGTTCCCCTCTAAAAGAGAGTGTTGTTTAAATCCTTAATGAGGAGAATTCAAATTGTAATTGTGTAACATTTGTGAAACTACAAACTATTTAAGCCACGTGGAAATGTCACTTAAGAAATCATATACATACCTCTCCTTTGTGTTATCTCCCTATTCAAATCTTTTCTGGCCATTCTGTCTGGATTTGGATAATCTCCGCTCTCGGATGAATTTCAGAAGTATACCATGGGCATTATTTCTCAATAAGTACACGCAAGCCTTCTTTTGAAAAATGGAACCGTGTGACTATTATCTCGCTACCTTTCCAGTACCCTGACAGGACCAACTGAGCCATACACTCCATGGTAGCATGTTCACGCGTGTTTGGTCAACGCAATGGACACAGTACTATCATGAGCCCCTGTACCAACACCTATGCCATATATTAATCTACGGGGATTTGGGGGTGTTTAATCTGCGATCTTCTAGAAGTTACTGTTAGGTCCGATGTTGTACTGATAATCTGCAACACACAAATGTGGGACGCGGTGGTTTAGTGGTCTAATGATCTAGTGAGCACCGAATCGACGCGTGAGAGGAAGGGGTTTAAGTCCACTTATTATAATTTTGAAATTTCGCTAATTTCAATCACCCCATTTTGTCACTTTATTAGTGTTTTTAGGTGACACAAAATGCCGTTGGTCCTTTCTATCGGGGGTCTGTGCCAGGTAAATAGAATATTATTCCACAGCAGGAAATGGAAAACCTTGTCGAGTACTAACAAAGCGAATGGTCTCAATGTACAGAAACACATTTGAGCATAGCATTAGTCACTGCCAATACTGTAAACGTTACGGAAACCTGTGCCGGCATATTGAATGCTTCTATCCAAATTTGTTTTTGACTCTCACTGCAGTATTAATGTAGACATCTCTTGGACAGATCCCCGTATGTTTACAAACATTAAGCGAGTTTTTATGTTACTAACTGCTGACATTGCAAATGATTATTTGTCAAATTGAAACAAATATTCTGGTACTCTACCTGTTAAGACCTATTGTGCGAGGAATTCCAGTTTAGGCAGTGATCACGACAAATAATACAGTGATGTGTATATTTACACTGCTGGTAGTATGTCATGGCTTTGCGCTAGATGACATGTAATACGTACGTCTCTGAAAATAATGTTTGAGCCACATTATCAAATATTTAAATTTCACGATATTGCCGGCAAACACTGGGCCTACGAGAGTTGTATGTGATGCATTTCCTTTGTTGTTGTCCTAATACGATTATATATATATATATATATATATATATATGCAACGACAACACTACCTAATCAGGTTTACAGCTGCAGTGAATGTATGTTGAGTTATTATCAACAGGACAAACGTTAGTTTACTGGTACGATATCCAGTGGGTACTTGACTAGATCTGTTCGGGAATATGCCCACGATTGTGAGGGTTGACGGTTGTGAGAGTTGCTGGCTTGCTTTGTTCCAGGGAAACCCGTAATAATAGCGTCTCGTTGCAAGGACATTATAGTTGAATCAAAGAATACGTCCAAATCCGTCGTGTGTTCGATCTACTGCAACCCTGCGTGTGAGTCAATAAACATTACTGACGTGGCGGCAAATGTACTCGATATCGGTCTCACGCCGGCGGCACCGACATACAACAAAGATGGTGTTAAAGGGAGTGTAGTGGTAGGTATACCGGAAATGGTGCATATAGGCGTGTGCGCGTGTGTGCGTGTGTGCGTGTGTGCGTGTGTGCGTGTGGGCGTGTGGGCGTGTGGGCGTGTGGGTGTGTGTGTTTATAATAATAATAATATAGTTATACTAATAATAAATTGCAAAGTAGACTACAACAACCAAGCAGCATACTGACGAAATCAAAGATATTTTCCCTCAACACAGATAACACAGATACATAAATAATTGTTATTGACAAGTTATTATGACATGAATTAATGCATTATTTAGATCACTTCTGTGTGGATTTATTGTGGTTATGTAAGTATATGTCTTTTATAAGTACTTTTAAAATGAACCTGTTTGTATGACCTGACATGGCCGTTGCTATGGTACGGGTTATCTTATGAATAAATGGTTAGGACCGTTGGAAGCCTGTGTGTCAATTTAATAGGAGTAGGTAAGCTTAGATTGTGCTTAGACTCAATAACAGTTCCATAAAATGGGACTATCTGGTTTTTTGGTGGTTATCTTGGGTATTGGTAAATTTCACGTTGAAGAAAGAAACTACGAAAACTACAGCTGCATTCTTGCTTAATATTTATTAACATCCCATAGAACTTGTAGAAGATCTGATGGAAGTCTTGTTTCCAAATACCACCCAAGAGTAGAATAATATCCTTCCCTAAGCATATTGGTCACTCAGGTATTGCGTGTTCGTTGTAGCGAAAAGGACGGCCATTATTGTCTTTAAATGCAATACATTTCAACATTGTTTGATATATTGAAAGTATTTATATCAAATTGAAACTACACATGTTGCACGGAGGTGTAACTGGACTACACGATGGCGAAATAAGACACGTTATCGGATAAGGCCGCAGGGTGCGCCATATGACGTGTCTATAGACACAATTGTGTAACAAGCGCAAATGCAACAAAGTGCATGTCGCTAAGGTACCAGTTCATATTTAATATTATTATTTAATATTTAAAATATATTAAATTTTGAACGCGATGAACGCGTGGTTGCATAACAAGATAATTTCGATCATAATTCAACACGTGAAATCTGAACCATACAGTTAAAATGCACATAGGATATTGCATACGTACATAATAAAATCGATATGTGTGTTGTTCAGCTTTCATAGCATTGTCAAACAAATCTCATCCGGCGCATTAATGCCAAATGATGTCAAACAAACGAACATGAAATGTTATTAAAGGTAAATTGAAACACAAAATCACCCAGAAATGTTTTGTATACGATTTTGTATTTCATTTGATTGTAATACATCATAACCGACGAAACTATTAACTGGGTCAGCGGCAATACAGTGATGGTATAAGAACTTGTCAATAACAATTATTGACTACACTGAGCTATCTTAGTTGAGAGGGAATGTATTTGATTTGTAACGTTTGAGTCTTTTCCACCAGCCAACACGTGTAGGCCTATAAACAGCTATAATGTCATTGCTACTACAATTCAACTGTATGTCAAGGCTAGACATATTCCCTCGAGAGTAGCGATAAACTTGTTGTCTACGGATGTTGAACGAATGAAAATTGACTCCCGGATTATAGAGTATGGTGTAAATGCATCTACGGAGTTTAGCCACACCTCATAACGTGTTATGTTTCATGTGTGGCAGGTTCCGGCTACCTTTGATTACACGGACCGATATGGATCAACGAACCCCAGCAAGATCTGGACTCTGGAGCTAGCAGTGCCGCAAGAGCCAAAATACCTCTCAAACTACAACATCGTTGTGAAAAACTCGATGGGAAATAGCATCCGCACGATCCACGTGATATTACGTAATTATGTTTTGTTCTGTTTTGTGCAAACGTTACGAAATAGTCTACAGACGTTTGTAAAAAAAATAACGTTTGTGAACATTGTTGGTAGAATATTGGCAATAGTGCTTAGACATAGCTAAATATTCTTGTGAACATGAACGATTGTTGCCATTTTGTGAGGGTTTAATATGATTTTGAGCTATTTTAAGCTGAAAAATAAAATAATGAATTAAAAATAACAAATTAATATTAAACAATTAAAATATCATGCCACGTTTTATCTAATTATTGTCGTGAAAATGAAACAGTTCGTTCCAGTCAGTTTTTACCTTATGGTTTTAATATGATTTTGAGCAACTTAATGAAACATAAGAACTTATTCATTACAAATTAAAATTAAATATAATTTTTTTTAAATATCAATATGATGATGGTATATGACCATTGATCATCTTAACACAATACAATGTGATGGATATGTACATTATATGCATGCACAGTAAATGTGCTGCTGTGATGTTACCTATATTGAAAATGCCTATGCAGAGTTTCCATAATCCCCGACTGAGTTGCAACGCTGTGGGCGAAGAATAGTCATAACAGGACAGACTTCTCCCCAGTGTGCAAAAGTCACTTATAATTTTCTTTAATTAAAGATATTAATTAAAATACAAACAATACATTTATCAATAATATAATGGTAAGGCAAATGTGATCTTTGAACATTGATACATTGTGTTAAATATAAAACATTAGGTGCACGTGCAATCATTTGGACGCGGTGTTGTAAGCTCTTTTGTAACTCTAATCCGAGCGTTCATAATATCGGCCGTGTTGCAACGGTACGAACGTAAGCTGGATATAGCTAATAATCAACCAGCTTATGTAAAATACGGTGGTAGAGGTGAGTACAATCTTGCCAGTTGTGTTAGACAGATATATAGATAGAGTTTATTTATGTTATTTCCCCTCTAGAAACCAATGAGATTAAGAAAAGTGATGTTGCCATTTTGTTCACGATGGTTTGGGGGTGATGTTAGGGGGACATTTACAAGAGTGCGAAAATTCCCCAAAATGCAAACATTTATTTTTTTAAACAACCATATCACATGTGACTCACTAAAATGGTAAGTATTTTGTCTACATTTCAATAATATGATATTTCCATGCCAATTAAAGTCGTTATGTAAATTACTAGTAGAGTTACATATCACCTATAAATGGAGTCAGCGTAATGTGAATTATGGGTCTGTATGATTCACGAAATAACACAACGGCACTGCTGATGTGTAGTTGAACAAATCCAATACTAGTATTCCTGCAAGTCAGTTGGTTTACCCATGATATTAACCTATAGAACAAAGTTGCCTTTATTGCAATTTCTCTTCAATCTTCATCTTCAATGTCTTCTCCGATCAGAGTCGTTCGTGTTTTGCAACACCTCTGTTCGTTCCCTTCACTATGGCATAGCTGAGAGCATTTAATGTTGTTTCGTTTGCACGGGCATATTTGGGTACATTTGTTCATTGATTCAAAATTAGAAGCCATCCAAGTTCCAGTGGGTTGGGACATTTAGTGTGCATGATAAGGTCCTGAGACCTGATACTTGCTGTACATGAGCATATCTTGTGTACTCATTCAAAGCACCTGGGGTTGGTGCAAGTTTGTCCATTTATTAGCCAGGATTCCGTGTGTTTTAACTTATGCCATTTCAAACCCCTTGTGTGTACGATTGAGAGTTTCCGTGAGTAGAAGAACGTGTAAAAACAAGGCTTCACAACCTTTATACACTTCGGTAGACGGTACCTGTCCTACACCATATCGGATTGATTACTGCAGGGTTAGAAGCTAGAAAGGCTGTGAAACTTTCGTTCTTCCCCTTTCCCTGTATATATGTATTCTCATGTTGCATCCAGTAAGAGCGTGCGAGTTGATCAACGCGGATGCTTTCTCAGGACCAAGTTCATCACTGATAGGCTGGAGCATGACTTTGTGATGACACCCGCCAGTTCCCGTGATCAGTGATGCATAACTGCCAAGTTGAGAGAAGCTGCACAGGGCCAAGAGGAGAACACAATGATGTCTCTTGTGACTACATATGGACTCGAAATCCAGCGTCGTGCGGTGCAGCTGCATGTCTGCGGGAATTACATTCTACACAGTTGAACATTCGATTTGCATCAGAGACACGAGGGTGTTCCCCGCAAATATCCACCGACTTCGTACTTAGCTCGGCAGTTCACGGACACCACTATCGAACCAGTAGTGTCGTGAACTTGATGACTGCAACAACGCAGGACAATGTCATGACAAAATAAATATGCTGTTTGACTACAGAGGCAAGTTCACATGAAACGGTACGCACTGTCGTGGCACTGTCGTGATTTAGACGGTGTAGGTGCAGCAACCGCTGGCCACCAAGTCCCTACCATTACACTCAAAATACACATATGTCCTCTTTGCCCTGAGCATTGTCACAATTTGACTGCGATGTAGTATTAGTTCGTTATTTAAAAAAAGGTTCGAGAAACAAGTCAGAGACCAGTGAGTTTAACATCAGTGATTTGCAAATTATTAGAAAGACTAATTAAAGATCACATGGTGGATTTTCTTGCCAAACATAACTTGATAAACCTATCTCAACATGGGTGTCTAAAAGCGAGGTCATGCGTAACAAATATGTTATGTGTTTTGGAAGATATCACTAAGTGGGTAGACGAGGATTCAGTAGATATTATCAACTTAGATTTTCAAAAAGCTTCCGACAAAGTGCCACATCAAAGATTACTGCTTAAACTAAAGGCACGTGCCATAGGAAATGGTATAATTAACTGTATAAAAAATGGCTGATTTATAGAAGACAACGGGTCGTAATTGATAGGGAGGCTTCAAACTGTAAATCAGTTTTGAGTGGGGTACCACAGGGATCAGTACTGGGACCTATATTATTCTTAATATATATATCAACGATTTGGACGATGATATAACAAGCAAGGTGTTGAAATTTGCGGATGATACACAAGTGTTTAGAAGGATTAAAAGTGATGGAGATAGACAGCATTCACAAGATGATCTTGACAGGTTGATCAAATGGTCTGAAAAGTGGCAAATGTTGTTCAATGCAGATCTCAGTGTGTCACGATTGGTTCGTCTTCTTCGAACGCAATCCCCATCTACCACGGTGTACCTCAGGGTTCAGTACTTGGACCAGTGATGTTCAGTGCATATACGACACCCATTGCTGACATCTGTAAGAAACATCATGTGCTTTATCACCGATTCGCTGATGACATCCAGCTATATGTCAACTATAACTGCGTGGTGTCTGGCGATCTGGAAAACGCTAAACAGCTGCTCATCCGGTGCATCGCTGAGATCAGAGCCTGGATGCTGATGCATCAACTCAAACTCAACAATGACAAAACTAAGTTTATTGTGCTGCAGTCACCGCAAAATCTACATGTTTACGCCAGCCCCAGCTTGGAACTCCCTGGCCTTACGTTGCAATCAACAGATGCAGCGAGAAATCTAAGCTGCTACTTCGACCGACACATGCAGTTAGACATCCTCGTCTCCAGCTACTGTTCTTCGGCGTACTACCATCTACGAATAACCAGCATAATTAGTCGCCTGCTTCGACTATTGCAATGCTCTATTCGTTGGATTGAACAATGGACAGACCAACCGACTTCAACGAGCACAGAACTCGCCCCTTCGCCTCATCAACCGCGTCAAACGGCGAGATCATAATTACCTCGCCTATTCTGCAATAACTGCATCGGCTATCGATCAGAATGAGAATCACCTTCAAGATATGTACTGACATATTTAAGATCCTGCATGGCTTAGCCCCGAACTACCTCAACTGTGCGATAGTTCGCAACGCGCCCACACGTGCATTGCGATCGGCGAGTGATTCAACGCTTCTCGCGATGACGGTGTCAAAGAGAACCATCGGACGGGGCAGCTTTGCAGTGACAGAACCACATATGTGGAATAGCTTGCCAAAGTGTTTGCGATCGGTTGGAACATTGGCGGCTTTCCGGAAACAACTTAACACCCATACATTTCGCCTACACTACATGCTTTGATGCAAGCACTGGCTGTCACCTAAATGACACTGGTTTATATTTTATAGTATTGATTGGTTTTTAATTTACTTGTTTGAAATTATATTTTACACCCTAATTTATTTATTTGTATTTATTTATTTTTATCTTAGCTTATTTATTTAACTAATTTATATTTTAGCATTTAGTCAACATGCCATTTTAATATGTGAAGCGCTTTGATTGGTATTTACTTACTTAAAAAACGTTATATTAAGAAATTGAATTATTATTATTACTATTATTATTATATTATCAATTTTGGGAAATGTAAATGCCTCCACACAGAACATGGGAACGAAGATGTACAATATACAATGGGGGAGGGGGGTACAGTACTAAGTACAACTGTAAAAGAAAAGGGCTTAGGGTTAACCATTAGTGCTGATATGAAGGTTTCAGAGCAGTGCAGAATTGCAGCTTCAAAGGGAAATCAAATCCTTGGATTAATTAGGCGAAATATAGCGTATAAGGAAAAATAACTAATAATACTGCTGTACAAAACAATAATTAGGCCTAATTTAGAATATTGTATTCAAGCGTGGTGACCATATCGCAAGAAGGACGTAGATATGCTAGAAAGAGTACAGAGGAGAGCGACTAAAATATATCAAAACTAAGGGATCTAAACTAAGGGACCTAAAGAATGTGGTTTAAAGGGATTCTTTGAGAATTTTAATATCTTTGTAATGTACGCAATTATTAGGTAATCCTGTTAGTGTGATTATTTCATGTAATTCTATGCCTTTATTTAATTAGAATTATGTTTTACTAATCACTAATGACCCTGACAATATATCGAAAAGATAACTCTGCCTACGCGGAGTTTCTACTTTGGGCCCACCTTCACGATCCGTATAAGGCATGCTCATGAATATTCGGGACTGTCCGTTAGACTTCGATTAGCTAAGCCGAGTTAATAGATGCAAGAAATACGTCATCAACATGTATATATATATATGGATTAGCCACCGCCATGCGAATGAGTCGTGACCGATAAAATTATCAAAACGATACGTGGACCAGTTGCAGTTTATATCACAGATTCAGCAAAGAAAAGAAGGAAACTATACGGAATAAACGGAGAATGAACATAGCGACAGTTCATGACAGACGGATTGATTTAAAAGAAAAAACATCACCTCTCCACGCACGAAGCCGCCGATGGCGATGTCATATTGAATGATTGGCATTGTTTTTGTTGAAATATAAAAACTATGGTACTATCACGTTCCTTTTTCACTAGGTACACCTGGCTATACATTTTAAAGTGACGTTTTAATTAAACGTTTAGATAACAGAAACTTACAGAAGCCGAGAAACATTCAATAATGAAACAATTTTATTTGAAAAATAAATCCAGCTGCTATTTCCATAACCAGTATAAATACATTATACATCACTAAAGTAATTCATGGTATTAAGATAGGATAGGATAGGATAGGATAGGATAGGATAGGATATGTAGTTATGTACTTTCGCAAGAATGTGGTTTAAAGGGATTCTTTGAGAATTTTAATATCTTTGTAATGTACGCAATTATTAGGTAATCCTGTTAATATGATTATTTCATGTAATTCTGTGTCTTTATTTAATTATAATTGTTTTATTAATCACTAATGACCCTGACAATATATCAAAAAGATAACTCTGCCTACGCGAAGTTTCTACTTTGGGCCCACCTTCACGATCCGCATAAGGCATGCTCGTGAATATTCGGGACTGTCCGTTAGACTTCGATTAGCTACGCCGGGTTAATAGATGCAAGAAATACGTCATCAACATGTGTATATATGGATTAGCCACCGCCATGCGAATGAGTCGTGACCGATAAAATTATTAAAATGATACGTGGACCAGTTGCAGTTTATGTCACAGATTCAGCAAAGAAAAGAAGGAAACTATACGGAACAAACGGAGAATGAACATAGCGACAGTTCATGACAGACGGATTGATTTAAAAGAAAAAACACCACCTCTCCACGCACGAAGCCGCCGTTGGCGATGTCATATTGAATGATTGGCATTGTTTTTGTTGAAATATAAAAACTATGGTACTATCACGTTCCTTTTTCACTAGGTACACCTGGCTATACATTTTAAAATGACGTTTTAATGTAACGTTTAGATAACAAAAACTTACAGAAGCCGAGAAACATTCAATAATGAAACAATTTTATTTGCAAAATAAATCCAGCTGCTGTTTCCATAACCAGTATAAATACATTATACATCACTAAAGTAATTCAAGGTATTAAGATAGATAGGATAGGATAGGATAGGTAGTTATGTACTTTCGCATCTACATAAAGTTTAATTGTAGATCTCTAAAGAGCATAACATTATTTAATAACATTATTAAAATATATTGCATCAGTATAAAAACATGGTTTATTTTGTACTGGGGGTGCAATAATTATTTGTTTTGTCTATCATTTAGTGTAAAAGATATTTAATTTGTTTCTGTCGAACTCCCGTTTCGATAAAAAAATTAAATGGCCATTGTACGATGGAATTATAAAATTACAAAACTTTAAAACGCATATTATAAAACACTGTTTTCAGTCATCATTGGTGTATTTAGCTCAAGAAGATCCCTAAAACATTCTGAATGTTGTGTAACATTTGTATTTTATGAATTTTCAAAAATTATTGTAAAAGCAACTTTGTCGACACCTTTTTATACACTACTCCCAGTATAGTTCACTTAACACAAACTTGTTTCAACAAATTTTGAAGAATATGCTGTAGAACACAATCCAAACGTGATGAGTATAAGAAAGCATAAATGTTATTATGTACTCCTACTTTGCAACATAATGACGGGATGATGTGCATTTGGATGCACAAATCGATCGATTGCACAAATCCATTTGAAACGTAGTGATGTACATATTCTCAGCAGAAGCCACATGGAATTAATGTGGCAGAACAAAGTCAGACTTCTTCACTACTGTGTCAGTTAACAATTTGCCCTATTAATAGCACTGCTATGCATTTTGATACACAAAGCTATCAGATGCATACATCCATTTGAAACTCGAAGTGAGGTACAACTTCCCAGTAGATGTCGCACAGAACAGAATGGGGCAGAACAAAGTCAGACATCATCTTATGTCAGGTAGCCCATTGTCTAATTAATGGCATTGTTAAGTAGAGGTCTTCAATGTCCTCTTTCCGTCAGCTCGTTCCAATGTTCCTGCAAATAAACAAAGTTGAATTTAGGAAATTGAGCCTAAATATGAGTTAACTAACTGAACACTGTGCAGATTAATTCAGTTTAGATATTGGATTATGGGACTTATCACGAAGTGTACAGCTGGCTAAATGGAAAAGAAATACAAGAGAACTTTGTTATGTTGATTCAGTCAGACTAAAACCCCAATCCATTACTTTAGCCTACTTTTAATTTGTATAATTACCTGTATGCATTGGTCACATACAGTGCACTCCAGATAACTCGAACTCACATAAGTGGATTTTCGCTAAGTTAAGTCAATCTTTTCCTCGGTCCAGGGTAAAGGTCCCAATGGGGACCTTCTGATAACTTTCTAGTTACCAGAAATTCCATTTATCAGTATTGTCATGGGTCCTTGGAAGTTCGACCTTATCCAGAGTGCACTGTATATTTTCCTTTATTCTTGCTCTAATAATGAATGTTGTATATAATTATACATATGGGCCATTCTCGTGAAAAGTGTACAGTATCGGTAAAGTAACATGTCAAAAATAAATGTTTAATTTGTTTTAGCGAGTAACATTATTATCAAATGTGCTATTCACATGAAGCAGTGCAACTTGATCTGATCTATGATTAATTTTTTTAAATATATTCATGGATAAAAACTTATGTATACTAGAGTGCAGACCAGTTGATGTCCAAAATTCATGCATCGCAAAATTCCCTGGCAACATGGTATTGTGTACTTTTTAACAAACCTAAAACGTTTACATTGAATGATGACATGCCAGCCAGGTTTACTAACAATCGTAGCTGTAGCATTAAAAACAGTCTGTGAACGTACGAATCTCACATTTTTATGTTTCGGTTCAAATAAGTGGGGAAACGGGGACTTTTCAGAAAGGCTGACTGGAATTTGGAAAAGCAAGACCCGTAGACACACATACCCAAATCCCAGATTTAGCCTTTAGCCTTTAGGCAAACAAATTACATCCACGACCAGGTTAATCATCTTGTTATGGTTGCATATACTGAAATTTTAGTGTGCATTTTTGTTCGCTGCATGTCAAATACCGGACAATGCAGTTTTACTAACTAGAAAGGCGAGACCCTTGCTTAAGGCTATGTTATTTACTGTAGTAGAGGCTCGACAGACTCAGTGACAGTCCCAGCGCCGCAGCAGCTGACACCGACTGCAGCCGTTAGAACAAATTATTCTGTCAGGAATTTTGCCAGTAATGGGAGGAAGGGGGGCAACGTATAGAAACTGCAAGAGGATGGCGATCAACGCACTAGTTGAGCAGATGTGTGAAGAAGAGGGGGTGGGATTCACAGATTTAAGGGGATATTTTGATGGGAGGGAAGATATGTACATGAGAGATGGCCTCCATCTTAGTGGAGAGGGGGGCAGCAGTTTTCTCAGAGAACCTGCTGCGATCTGTTGACAATGGGACAGGTTGCATCTATTTAAATTAGATTCGCAGGGGGGTCTCACAGAAAAGCCTGAAACTGGTGGCATAGATAAAGACAGCACAAATAAATCAGCAAAGAACAGTCTGTAAAACTATTCTGAAACTGGATATAAATGTGTTTGTTTAAATGCAAGGAGTATAGTAAACAAAAGAAATGAACTAAACATTATGGTAGAAGATATTGACCCTCACATAATAGGTATACCCGAATCCTGGACCACCACCGATATATCAGATGCCGAATTGGGACTGACAGGATATGTAATGTTTAGGAAAGATAGAATAGGAAGAAAGGGAGGTGGAGTTATTTTATATATTAAATAATCTATCCAGGCTTATGAAATAAATTAGAAAGAGAAGCAGATTGCGAAGAAGCTGTTTGGTGTAACACAGTTACAGGAAACTTAACGTTAACATTTGGGTTAGTTTATGGAAGTCCAAACATAAGCATAGAAGAGAATGAAAAAATATAAAACGCTATAAGGGAAGTAAGCAAACGGGACTGTATTATTATGGGGGATTTTAACCACGGGCATATACAATGGAAATCTATACAGAGTATGGGGAGTGAGGACCACAAGTTTTTAGTTTTAGTCAAGATACTTTCCTTTCTCAACATGTGCTAGAACCAACCAGGGGTTAGAATGTGTTAGACATAGTTTTGTCCTCACAGAATGAATTAGTTGACAATGTCAAGATATGTGAGCCACTGGGGAGTAGTGATCACAACCAGATACATTTTAAAAAGCAGTATAGGAGAAATTTCCACAAAGGAAGGTATAAGGACATTAGGAAATATTTAGCGAAGTTAGACTGGAATAACACACTGAAAAATAAGACGGTAACAGAATGCTGGAATATATTAAAGAGTTAAATTAAGTGCATAGTCGATAAATTTGTACCCTTAAAAACAAGGAAACGGTCCAAAAAGAAACACTTATCGAAAAAAGCCATTAGAAAAATTAAGTATAAACAAATGATGTGGAAGTCATATAGATGTACTAGAAATGATGAAGACTACAACAGTTATAAAGAAGCACTTAATCAAGCTACAACTGAAATTATAAATTCAAAGAGAAGCTATGAACAACAATAAGCTAGTAATATATAACACGACAGCAAGAGTTATGCGTTTGTTCGAAGCAAACAGAAAGTTCAAGATAATGTCGGTCCTCTAGAAGACAGTGCTGGAAATATAATATCAGAGGGATTCTTAATGGCAGAAGACCTGAATGAGTACTTTAGTTCAGTGTTTACCAGAGAAGATATTAGTTCACTGCAAATACCAGAGGCTAAGTTCAAGGGGGCAGATTCAGACTATTTAGGACAATTAATTGTAACCCCGGAAATGGTAGCTAAGAAAATAAGGGCTATGAAGGATAATAAATCACCTGGAGTGGATGGCATTCCGCCCAAACTACTATTGGAAATTGTAGAACAAATTAGTGTACCGCTTGCAACAGTTTTCAATTTGTCATTAGAAGAGGGAGTGGTTCCTTTAGAATGGAAAGAAGCAAACATTATACCGTTATTTAAAAAAGTGGTTCGAGAAACAAGTCAGAGAACTATAGACCAGTGAGTTTAACATAAGTGATTTGCAAATTATTAGAAAAACTAATTAAAGATCACATGGTGGATTTTCTTGTTAAACATAACTTGATAAATCCATCTTAACATGGGTTTTTTAAAAGCGAGGTCATGCTTAACAATTATGTTATGTTTTTTGGAAGACATCACTAAGTGGGTAGATGAGGGATCACCAGTAGATATCGTCTACTTAGATTTTCAAAAAGCTTTCGACAAAGTACCACATCAAAGATTACTGCTTAAACTAAAGGCCCATGGCATAGGAAATGGTATAATAAACTGAATTGAAAAATGGCTGATTGACAGAAGACAACGTGTAGTAGTTGATGGGGAGGCTTCAAACTGGAAATCGGTATTGAGTGGGGTACCACAGGGATCAGTACTAAGACCTATATTATTCTTAATATAATATATCAACGATTTGGATGATGAAATAACAAGCAAGGTGTTGAAATTTGCGGATATACAAAAGTGTTTAGAAGGATTAAAAGTGATGGAGATAGACAACATTTACAAGCTGATCTTGACAAGTTGATCAAATGGTCTGAAAAGTGGCAAATGCTGTTCAATTTTGGGAAATGCAAATGCCTCCACGCAGGATATGGGAACGAAGAGGTAGAATATACAATGGGGGGTACTGTACTAAGTACTACTGTAAAAGAAAAGGACTTAGGGTTAACCATTAGTGCTGATATGAAGGTTTCAGAGCAGTGCGGAAATGCAGCTTCAAAGGGAAATCAAATCCTTGGATTAATTAGGCGAAACATAACGTATAAAGAAAAAGAGCTAATAATACCGCTGTACAATAGTTAGACCTCATTTAGAATATTGTATTCAAGCGTGAAGGCCATATCGCAGGAAGGACATAGATATGCTAGAAAGAGTGCAGGGGAGAGCAACTAAAATGATACCAAAACTGAGGGATCTTAGTTACGAAATACGCCTAAAAAATGCGGCTTAACAACACTAGAGACCAGGAGATTGAGAGGAGATCAGTTAGAAGTGTTTAAAATAATGACTGATTATAACAAATATTGATAGAAATATTGTTTCATCAGTTAAGAAAGATAGAAGGACTAGAGGACATGAAGTTACATTAGCAAAGGATGTAGATTAGATATAAGAAAGTTATCATTTTCACAAAGGACTGTAAATGAATGGAACAGATTACCTGCTGATTGTGTGGGTGCTAGTAGCGCGAATATGTTTAAAAATAAAATCGACACATACTTCAGAAGGGCGGGAAACACATAGATAAAAGGGTCGGAATCTCGATAAGCCAAAGGGCTTCCTTGTCCACCTGCCACCTAGAGTTAATTCTCTGGGTAGCAATCTTGTTAAATCTTGTTATAATTCTATTTAATCAAAACGTTACTCGGCTGACTGCATTGGGAAGCAGGATAAATAAACAATGCATACGCTTCCTACACTTATAAAAATAGCTGTCAATATACATATGTCTACAAATTGCTTATTTACAATGCCATTGCTTGAATCAACTCACTCGAAATCAGACATGTTAGCTGTGTGGGTGACGTCAACGGTCTGTGTGTGGTTCACTGCGTGTGCATGAATATTCATTAAACTCGGGCTGCAGAATAAATCATCCACGTGGCAAAAAGCTCAAAATGATTAGCGTAAACACAACTGTTTATCGGCTTTTTGCGCAGGTAACACCCAAATTATGCATAAACATGCATGACATAAGTAGCAGGGAAAGTACTTATGGGAAATTAATGTTTTGATACGGTACACCTCGAATGTATATAAAGAATCCCTTTAACAACACTAGAGATCAGGAGATTGAGAGGAGATCAGATAGAAGTGTTTAAAATATTGAATTATTATGAAAATATTGATAGAATTTTTTTTTCAGTTAAGAAAGATAGAAGGACCAGAGGACATGAAGCTACATTAGTAAAGAGCAGTGTAGATTAAATATAAGAACGTTCTCATTTTCACAAAGGACTGTAAATGAATGGAACAGATTATCTGCTGACTGTGTGGATGCTAGTAGCGTGAATATGTTTAAAAATTAAAAATACCTCAGAAAGGCGGGATACAAGTAGATAAAGGGGTTAAGATTCTCGATAAGCCAAATGGCTTCCTTGTCCACCCGCCATCTAGAGTAAATTCTCTGGGTGGCAATCTTGTTAAATCTCTAAAACTCCAGTCATGGGTACTTAGTCTGGAGAAAGTAGCCGCTTTGATCAAATGGCATGATGTTGTTGGATTTGACACAACAGAAACTGTATACAGGAAAATATGACGGAATTGTGTGTTTGTGAAGATGATCAATGGCCATATACCATTATTATATTTATATTTTAATTCTTCTGTATTTAATTTTAATGAATAATTTCTTATTTCTCGTTACATTTGCTCAAAATCATATTAAAACCTCAAGGTAAAAACTGGAACGATCTACTTCATGTTCAAAACAATAACTAGATAAACTTTGACATGTTATTTTAATTTTTTAACATTAAATTCCGACTTTAATTCATTATTTCATATTTCCATAAAAATAACCGAAAACAATACAAAAGCCGCACAAAAAAAATGGCAACAATCGTTTTCATGTTCACAGCCAACAATAATTAGCTAATTTTAAGCACTGTTGCCAAGATTCTACCCAAAATATTCGGTTTGTTACATAAGCTAGTGTCTAAGAGAGTAGACGATGAAATGTTGTACAATGTTAATAATAATTATTAACATTGTATATACACATAACATTATTTTAATCATATATATATATATATATAGATATACCGTTCATGTAATATATGTATATATATATATATATATTCCCGGGAAAATTATGGACATCATGAGATTTCTGTTGTTGAAACAAACGCACGATTCAAAATGGAAGAATATACAGTGTATATACACCTGTATATGTATATATATATATATATATATATACAGTGGTTTACCGGACGCAAGATCCTTATATATATATATATATATATATATACAGTGGTTTACCGGACGCAAGATCCTGCGTCCTATACGTATAGGTAGAAACAGTACCTGAACGCGTGACTATGAATGCCCTTAACTTGGTAGTTTATTACCGAATCAGTTCGTTTGGTATTTCTTTTCACGAGTCCTTCCAAATAAACGAGTCCTGTAAGTGTATGCTTCCCGATTCTGAAGGGTACCTAATCCTCCGTATGGCGCCGCCCTGCGCGTAGTTTTGCAGAAGGGCCTCTAGGGACTGAATCGCAAACCAGAATACCCTTCCAATCCTTGCGCATGTCCGTTCAAGCTTCAGCGTTTGAGGGCAGTCACTATGAGTTTTAATACTTCCTAATTTATTAGAGCAGAAGCGATGAGAAACAAAGCAACTTACGAATAATCTTTTTATAACTAACCGCTCGTTATCATCAATTAAAATGACAGACCGTACGGTGACAATAGAGAGTTCAAGCAAGCACTCCGATCCCGACTCCCATCCCGAGGCAGATCACGCCAAACGCTCGTCCCACAATCAAACCGATTTGATACGTCAGGGTATTTATGCCATCATTCCACATTGTTTCAGATATACAGTACATTGTTGTAAAATATTGATTCGAGGGCACCTTTGAGGCCCACGTAGCGCTCCAGTTTGCGTCAACCTGTTAAAAGTGCTTGTTTCAAGTGCGGCGTGCAGTAACCCGCGACCGCAGCGGTGCACACTGATTCAAACCTGAGCGAGCGCTATTTGGGACACTATATTCCTTATTCCTGAAACGATGTGGATTGATGGAAAAAACGCATTGTGGTATAACATTTAGGCACAACTGTCGTAATGCCGAAATCGGGGTGGGCCTGGATTGTACACAACGTCGCAATTAAGTGTCCACAAAGTAATGCTCAGTTCCATCTGCTGCCTATTGGATATTCGAATGCTACTGTCATCACCACGGTCAGATTTTCCGCAACAAATTCAGGAGCTTCCCAAAGTGAGTCGTGGCTTCCTCGATAATTTTACCTTAGCCTTAAGCGATATCTTAATGTGATATATACACGCAAGCTAAGGCATCTAGCAAACTAACACACCCTCTCCTAAGGGAGGAAGGCTGTTATAACTTCCAAAACTTCGTCGATTATCAAGGAAAACATCAACAAATAAAACAGTATATTGTAACAAGACATTTTTGTTAAGTTCTTGTTAATATAAAACTAATACTAATAAAAACAATAAACGGGTTTACATGGGTTGTATAAATTGTGATATTTAGAAAACAATACTTACAAGTTATTAAAAAAGAGCAATAAGTGGGACCCTCGCCACAGGCTTGGGATCCCCTCAAAAGACGGCTGAGGGTCCCGAGGACCCTTGAACACAAATATCCAGGTAAACCCCTATATAAATATATATGTATATATATATATATACAGGGGTTTATGTATATATATATATATATATACATGTTTATATATATAGGGGTTTATATATATATATATATATATATATAAACCCCTATATATATATAACCCTATATATATATATATATATATATACAATATGTATTGAACACAAACATCAGGGTAAACCCTATATATATATATGTATAGGTTTTTATATATATATATATATATAACCTATATATATATATACAATATATATAATGAACACAAACATCAGGTAAACCCTATATAAATATATATATATATATATACAGGGGGTCTATGTATATATATATATATACATATATATGCACTTAAAACCCCCTGTATATATATATATATTTATTTATTTATATAGGGGTTTACCCTGAATATTTGTGTTCAATATATATTATGTATATATATATATATATATATTTATATATATATATATTATATATATATGTAGGTTTTATATATATATATATATATAAACCCTATACATATAAACCTGTATATATATCTCTCCCCCTATATCTCTCCGATTCTATCTTGCTGTCTCGCCTATGTATATATATATATATATATATATATATACATAGGCGAGACAGCAAGATAGAATCGGAGAGATATAGGGGGAGAGAGACAGACAGCAGACAAAGACAGACAGACAGAAATAGAGATACAGTGACAGACAGAGCAAGGGGGGAGGGAGGGAGGGAGGGAGGGAGAGAGGGAGGGAGGGAGGGAGGGAGGGAGGGAGGGAGGGAGGGAGGGGGGGGGGAGGGAGGGAGGGAGGGAGAGAGGGAGTGAGGGAGAGGGGGGAAAGGGAGTGAGGGAGAGAGGGTGAGAGGGAGAGAGGGAGAGAGAGATAGAGGGAGAGAGGGAGAGAGGGAGAGAAGGAGTGAAGGAGAGAGGAGAGATGTAGAGTGGTAGAGAGGGAGAGAGCGAAAGAGAGAAAGAGGGAGAAAGGAAGAGAGGTAGAGAGGGAGAGACAGAGAGACACATAACCATATAGAGATAGAGAAATAGGGATAGAGGGGAGGGATTGTTGACGGACGGACGGACGGACGGACGGACGGACGGACGGACGGACGGACGGACGGATGGAGGGATGGACGGAAGAATGATCGTTTTATTAATCGTAATATTGCGGTCTATAGCCGGCCAGCCAACGAGACCGGCTGGAACGGATGTACCCGGGGAAATAACAAGCCCCAGCACCACCACCACCACCATCGACCTCAGCACCACCACCACCACCACCACCGATGGACCCGGCGGCACCGTCAACGGCAACGGTGGCATTGGCGGCGTCGATTCCTGGACGACGACTTCGAGTGGTACAACGGAAGTAGAGGCACAAACTCATGGTGGGTGCTGCATCGTGTTCACAGTACTCGTGTTAGCTATTTGTGTCGCTCACGCAATATTTCAAAGACCGCCTCAACTGCCTCAACATACACACACAGTGCCTATTGTGTCCATAGTGCCAACAGTGCCCATAGTGCCCATAGTGCCCACAGTGCCCACATTGTCCATAGTGCCCATAGTGCTCATAGTGCCCATAGAGTTCACAGTGTCCATAGTGCTCACAGTGCCCACAGAGTTAACAGTGCCCATAGTATTAACAGTGTCCACAATGCCCATAGTGCCCATAGTGCACACAGAGTTCACAGTGCCCACATTGTCCATAGTGCCCAAAGAGTTCACAGTGCCCATAGTGCCTACAGAGTTCACAGTGCCCATAATGCCCTCAGAGTTCACCATGCCCATAGTGCCAACAGTGCCCACCGTGCCTATAGTGCCAACAGTGCCCACATTGTCCATAGTTTCCATAGTGCCCACCATGTCCACAGTGTCCATATTGCCCCTAGCGCACACAGAGTTCGCAGTGTTCATAGTGTCCACAGTGCCCACAGTGCCCACAGTGCTCACAGTATCAACAGTGTCCATGGTGTCCATATTGTCCATAGTGCCAACAGAGTTCACAGTGTCCACAGTATTCACAGTGTTCACAGTGTCCTTAGTCCCCATAGTTCACACAATATCAATAGTGCACATAATGTCCATAATGCATACACAGGTGATTATGGTTACATACACTCATCTGAATACGGATTTCGGATTCTCATATATAAAATGTCGCAATTAAAGTGCGTATAACTATTATAATCAATTTATCAGTAAAATAAACTAAGGATTTTCTCATTCACTTAACTAAACTAATGATGACACGTATTGCATGATAGATAGTATGTAACACGAGAAACATGGATCTCGTATATGATTGCAGGAAACACGGTTCTGATCATAGGCATCGTCGTGTCGTTGCTTGTGGTCGGCGGTATTGTTGGCGCTATTCTGCTCACACAAAAAAAGAAGAAACCAGGTAGACAACGTCACACTGAACATGACGTTAAAGTTGCAGTTGGATCATTGATAACAAATGTTATGCCTCGAATATCATGCTCATATTGCATGTTGAACAACTAAACAAATAACTGATACATTTTATTTTACAATAATTGTGATTCGCATCGAACACATATGGGCAGACGGTACGTTATAAACGGTAATACTTTACATTATACGTTACGTGCTTTTACGGTAAAACGACGCTCGCGCACAGATGAACGCACACACGCACGCACGCACACACACGCGCACCCCCGTCCCCCACACACAGAGGAACACACATAACACAGACCCGTGTGTATTCGATTCACTCACTGATCGTCTGTGTGAATCTTGTTGCGACAGTGCAGCAACCGGCCCGGGCCCCATCTCCGGCCCCAGCGCCGTCCTCGCACGCACCCGCACCCGTACAGGCACCCGCACCCGCACCCGCGCCCCATTCTCCGCCCCCTATGCCCGACGCCAAACCAGAAGATGTCAAAGTGGATATGCCCGAGAATGATGCGGAGGAGATCAAAGAAACAGAACTAGGAGACGGTGGAGAAGAAAAAACTGCGGAGGCAGACGCAGAGGCGGGAGAGGCAGGTGAAGAGGCCGAGGACGCCGAAGCACGACCCGAGGGAGACGAACCTCCACCCGATGAATAACTCAACATGGCGGTAACGTCACGTGACGACGTCGGTCGGCGATCATGTGACGACGTCGCGCAGTAGTCACGTGTGGACGTGAACTTCATTCTAGCTTGAACACGACCTTGCGGTCGCACTGGCTGAGCAATTAGCTGTGTTTGTCTATCGCAGTAAGCGTCCATGTCGACGAACCTTACACATGTTTCTCTGGATTCTTGTGACATCCGCATAACCATAAAACACGAACTACTGCAATGTGTCGACGCAACCTGCGTTTGTGCAGAATACGTGAACACTGATTCGACAATATGCTAATACTATGTTTCGTTATTAGTAATGACCACTGCGTCTAATTATATATAAAAAAAATGTTGTCACATGTCATGATGTGGGCCATATAAAAAGATCACGAGTAAATGCCCCGCCCCAGCCGTTTTTCAGCAACACAACCAAAAGCGGGTAATAACAGTACATACAAAATAGCCTTTGTTCTCCGGTTGATGTGGTGTGCCGGAGAAAGACGAGCGGTTTATTGTTCGCAATGTCGTGTTCAGATCACCCTGGCTGGAGGACCAGTTTCACATATCTGTTATTTACACAGCGACAGCCTCGTGAGAACGTCCGATCCGAGTCACAAATGATGTTATAGTGTGATTTGAGGCGCTGTATATAAAATGTCATATGATGGATGTGAACGCAATGGAACAATAACTGTGATGCAACATTATCCCTTTGTATTTTTCCTTAATAAATGTTCAATCGAGCTTATCAAGGCTTACATTGTGAACGCATTGTGTTTGTGTTCCTTTGAAGCTCTCGCCAAAGCATTTTAACAAGGAAGCAGAGTCACTCGGCGATATGCCATATTGAAATTGAACGGATAGCGAAACCTGTTGCACTGATGTAGCGTTATTACTGTGTTTCCTGTGTTGGGGGGTAACATTCACCGCTCAAAAAGCACACAGAAGAATTCTTTATTACCTGAATGAATCGGCGAAGTGAAGTGGAGTGACACTGTATTTGCATTTGCATAGTAATGATAGTCAATTAAATTCTTAAAAACGCAACGTAATAATGTTACGTCAGTTCAACAGATGGCGTTACCCGAGTGACTCAACTTCTGTATTCAACTGCTTTGCTCTCACAGCTGCCTAGCGTCGATTATCCAGGCCCAGCAGTGAGGTGCCACCGTTTATCGCTCATACGTCCTGGCGAAGTTACGCAACCGGACGAGAGTAAGCGCGACTAACATCGTTTCGACTGGAATAGCCATTTGAAATGTAACGGCAATCCTGGTTTTACGCCATCAAACCCCGGATGTGTAGGCCCTACTCCATAATATGGGCAAAACATCCTGCTTTGGATGACCAGGTGGATTAAGCAACTGGGATGTTTTTCAGCCAATTAGCGACGAGCGTGTAACCGTGTTAATTGGCTGAAAAACACCCAGTGGCTTAAGCCAGCTGGTATCCAAAATACGATATTTACCAATATCGTTATTTTAACCAACGAGCAACGAGCGTGCAACCACGTATGGTGTGGTGTGTATTTAACATAGGTATGGGTATTGCGCCTAGTTGTATTGTATTGTAGTGTAGTGTAGTGTAGTGTAGTGTACTGAAGTGTAGTGTAGTGTAGTGTAGTGTAGTGTACTGAAGTGTAGTGTAGTGTAGTGTAGTGTAGTGTAGTGTAGTGTAGTGTAAATAAATAAATAAATAAAACTACTTATATAGCGCCCAATCAATTAAAATTGCCCTCGGGCGCTTTACATACATGCACACGTATATAATAGTATTTTACATTAAAAAAAATGCTAACTAAGAAATAAATATGTAAAAAATATACCATTACCTTAAATATAGTTACTAAAAAACGAGAGATCATTAAAAAAACGTTTAAACAAATTAAGACATTCTTAAAAAACTACTATGAATACATTCATTTATACAAGAAGAATAACCATAAATATGTTAAGAAACTAATAAAATAACAAATATATTTATCAATAGAGAGCACATAAAATGTCCTGGTCGGTGAATTATAAAAACGCTTGTTTAAAAAGGTGAGTCTTCAAAAGTGTTTTAAACACTTGTAATGATGTTGCTGTCCTGAGTGTAGGAGGCAAATTGTTCCATAAAAACGCCGAGCAAACCGCGAAACGGTGATCACCATGAGTGACAGTTTGTGAGGCCGGTACGAACAAAAGGCGAGACTGCGAGGTAGATCGTAGAGTTCTGTTGATGGGACGGTAGCCAATTAATTCACTTTTGTAGTCCGGCGCTAGACAATTCAAGGCACAATACGTAAACACCAGCACTTTGTAGGTCGGTCTCAAATGAACGGGTAGCCAGGTGTAAACGCTGCAACACGGGCGTGATGTGTTCGTATTTCCTCGTGCGAGTAATTAGGCGAGCGGCACAGTTCTGCACCCTTTGTAGACGTTGCATCACCGTGTGTGGGAGACCATAAAGAAGTGCATTCCCATAATCTAAACGGGATGTCACTAGAGCGTGAACAAGTGTCTTGCATGATTCTTCCGTCAGATGTGGCCGAATTCGCCCAATGTTTCTAATATGATAGTAGCAGCTTTTCACAGTGTTGGCAATCTGCTGTTCCATTTTTAGGTTGCTATCAAATACCACACCCAAACTGCGCACGCACGATGATGGTTGAATTCGATGGCCGGCTACTGTGATGTATACATTGGCAGGCAGACAGCCGCGTTTCTTCGCTGGAGAAAAAACGATCGCCTCGGATTTCTCTATGTTCAGTTTTAACTGGTTTCTAGTCAACCATGCAGCCACTTCCGCAACACACAATTCCACCTTAGCCAGTGCCGCAACAATTGATTCATCTTGTTCAACCGTGAGGTAGATTTGAATGTCATCAGCATAACAGGGATGCTCCATGCCATGTTTAGCAACAATATCTCCGATAGGTTTGGTGTACATGCAATACAAAATAGGGCCCAACACCGACCCTTGGTAGTCGCCACACGCCAAGATTGACGCCACACGCCAAGATTGACGCCACACGCCAAGATTGACTACAGTGTAGTGTAGTGTAGTGTAGTGTAGTGTAGTGTAGTGTAGTGCAGTGCAGTGTACTGTAGTGTAGTGTAGTGTAGCGTAGCGTAGCGTAGCGAACTGTACTGTAGTGTAGTGTAGTGTAGTGTACTTTACTGTAGTGTAGAGTAGTGAAGTGTAGTGCAGTGCAGTGCAGTGTAGTGCAGTGTAGTGTAGTGTAGTGTAGTGTAGTGTAGTGTAGTGCAGTGCAGTGTAGTGTACTGTAGTGTAGTGTAGCGTAGCGTAGCGTACTGTACTGTAGTGTAGTGTAGTGTACTGTACTGTACTGTAGTGTAGAGCAGTGTAGAGAAGTGTAGTGTAGTGTAGTGTAGTGTACTGTAATGTAGTGTAGTGTATTGTAGTGTAGTATAGTATAGTATAGTGTAGTGTAGTGTACTGTAGTGTAGTGTAGTGTAGTACATTGTACTGTAGTGTAGTGTACTGTAGTGTAGTGTAGCGTAGCGTAGCGTAGCGTACTGTAGTGTACTGTATTGTACTGTACTGTAGTGTAGTGTAGTGTAGAGTAGTGAAGTGTAGTGTAGTGTACTGTAATGTAGTGTAGAGAAGTGTAGTGTAGTGTATTGTACTGTAGTGTAGTGTACTGTAGTGTAGTGTCGTGTCGTATACTGTAGTGTAATTTAGTGTAGCGTAGCGTAGCGTAGTGTAGTGTAGTGTAGTGTAGTGTAGTGTAGTGTAGTGTAGTGTAGTGTCGTATACTGTAGTGTAATTTAGTGTAGCGTAGCGTAGCGTAGTGTAGTGTAGTGTAGTGTAGTGTAGTGTAGTGTAGTGTAGTGTCGTGTCGTGTACTGTAGTGTAGTGTAGTGTAATTTAGTGTAGTGTAGCGTAGCGTAGCGTAGTGTAGCGTAGCGTAGTGTAGTGTAGTGTAGTGTAGTGTAGTGTAGTGTAGTGTAGTGTAGTGTAGTGTAGTGTAGTGTAAAAAGGTAAATGTAAGTTCTTATATAGCGCAGTATCCAGTCCTCAGGACTGCTCAAAGCGCTTTACACTTTACTCCCTGGCAGACCTGCTCAATCAAACAACATCTCGACTTCTCTTGCAAGCATCCAGCCACGCTGCAATTAATGCGCGAAGACTAGTCGTACACAAATATATACCACTGTCTATAGCCGGATACTCATTCATACAGCTGAGTGAACTGGAGCAACGTATAGTGAAAGAACTTGCCCAAGGTTCGACACCGCTGCACAGGATTCCAACCAGGGATCTCTCGGTTGACAGTCCGAAGCTCTAGCCACTGCACCACGGGGCTAGTGTAATGTAGAGTAGTGTAGTGTAGTGTAGTGTAGTGTAATGTGTAGTGTAGTGTAGTGTGGTGTGGTGTAGTGTTGTGTAGTGTAGTGTAGTGTAGTGTAGTGTAGTGTTGTGTAGTGTAGTGTAGTGTAGTGTTGTGTGGTGTGGTGTGGTGTGGTGTAGTGTGGTGTGGTGTGGTGGGGTGGGGTGTGGTGTGGTGTAGTGTAGTGTTGTGTAGTGTAGTGTAGTGTAGTGGGGTGGGGTGTGGTGTGGTGTGGTGTGGTGTGGTGTGGTGTGGTGTGGTGTAGTGTCGTGTAGTGTTGTGTAGTGTAGTGTTGTGTGGTGTGGTGTGGTTTGGTGTTGTGTAGTGTTGTGTAGTGTAGTGTTGTGTAGTGTAGTGTAGTGTTGTGTAGTGTAGTGTAGTGTTGTGTAATACTCATTCATACAGCTGAGTGAACTGGAGCAACGTATAGTGAAAGAACTTGCCAAAGGTTCGACACCGCTGCACAGGATTCGAACCAGGGATCTCTCGGTTGACAGTCCGAAGCTATAGCCACTGCACCACGGCGCTAGTCTAATGTAGAGTAGTGTAGTGTAGTGTAGTGTAGTGTAATGTGTAGTGTAATGTAGTGTAGTGTAGTGTAGTGTAGAGTAGTGTAGTGTAGTGTAGTGTAGTGTTGTGTAGTGTAGTGTAGTGTGGTGTGGTGTAGTGTTGTGTAGTGTAGTGTAGTGTTGTGTGGTGTGGTGTAGTGTAGTGTAGTGTGGTGTGGTGTGGTGGGGTGTGGTGTGGTGTAGTGTAGTGTAGTGTTGTGTAGTGTAGTGTAGTGTTGTGTGGTGTGGTGTGGTGTAGTGTAGTGTAGTGTTGTGTAGTGTAGTGTAGTGTTGTGTGGTGTGGTGTGGTGTGGTGTGGTGTAGTGTTGTGTAGTGTAGTGTAGTGTTGTGTAGTGTAGTGTAGTGTAGTGTTGTGTAATACTCATTCATACAGCTGAGTGAACTGGAGCAACGTATAGTGAAAGTACTTGCCCAAGGTTCGACACCGCTGCACAGGATTCGAACCAGGGATCTCTCGGTTGACAGTCCGAAGCTCTAGCCACTGCACCACGGCGCTAGTGTAATGTAGAGTAGTGTAGTGTAGTGTAGTGTAGTGTAGTGTAGTGTAATGTGTAGTGTAATGTAGTGTAGTGTAGTGTAGAGTAGTGTAGTGTAGTGTAGTGTAGTGTGGTGTAGTGTAGTGTAGTGTAGTGTTGCGTGGTGTAGTGTAGTGTAGTGTGGTGTGGTGTGGTGTAGTGTAGTGTTGTGTAGTGTAGTGTTGTGTGGTGTGGTGTGGTGTGGTGTAGTGTAGTGTAGTGTAGTGTTGTTTAGTGTAGTGTAGTGTTGTGTGGTGTGGTGGGGTGTGGTGTGGTGTGGTCTAGTGTAGTGTAGTGTAGTGTTGTGTGGTGTGGTGTGGTGTAGTGTAGTGTTGTGTAGTGTAGTGTTGTGTAGTGTAGTGTAGTGTAGTGTGGTGTTGTGTAGTGTAGTGTAATGTAGTGTAGTGTTGTGTAGTGTAGTGTTGTGTTGTGTAGTGTAGTGTAGTGTAGTGTAGTGTAGTGTAGTGTAGTGTAGTGTAGTGTAGTGTTGTGTGGTGTGGTGTAGTGTAGTGTTGTGTAGTGTAATGTAGTGTAGTGTTGTTTAGTGTAGTGTAGTGTAGTGTTGTGTAGTGTAGTGTAGTGTAGTGTTGTGTAGTGTAGTGTAGTGTAGTGTTGTGTAGTGTAGTGTTGTGTAGTGTAGTGTAGTGTGGTGTGGTGTGGTGTGGTGTGGTGTAGTGTAGTGTAGTGTTGTGTAGTGTAGTGTAGTGTTGTGTGGTGTGGTGTGGTGTAGTGTTGTGTAGTGTAGTGTTGTGTAGTGTAGTGTAGTGTAGTGTAGTGTAGTGTTGTGTAGTGTAGTGTTGTGTAGTGTTGTGTAGTGTAGTGTAGTTTAGTGTTGTGTGGTGTGGTGTGGTGTGGTGTGGTGTTGTGTAGTGTTGTGTGGTGTGGTGTGGTGTGGTGTGGTGTGGTGTTGTGTGGTGCAGTGTAGTGTTGTGTAGTGTAGTGTTGTGTGGTGTGGTGTGGTGTAGTGTAGTGTTGTGTAGTGTAGTGTTGTGTAGTGTAGTGTAGTGTTGTGTTGTGTAGTGTAGTGTAGTGTAGTGTAGTGTAGTGTAGTGTAGTGTAGTGTTGTGTAGTGTTGTGTTGTGTAGTGTAGTGTAGTGTTGTGCAGTGTAGTGTAGTGTAGTGTAGTGTTGTGTGGTGTGGTGTGGGGTGGTGTGGTGTAGTGTAGTGTTGTGTTGTGTAGTGTAGTGTAGAGTTGTGTAGTGTAGTGTAGTGTTGTGTAGTGTAGTGTAGTGTAGTGTAGTATAGTGTTGTATAGTGTAGTGTAGTGTTGTGTAGTGTTGCGTGGTGTGGTGTGGTGTGGTGTAGTGTTGTGTAGTGTAGTGTTGTGTAGTGTAGTGTAGTGTAGTGTAGTGTTGTGTAGTTTAGTGTAGTGTTGTGTTGTGTTGTGTTGTGTTGTGTAGTGTAGTGTAGTGTTGTGTAGTGTAGTGTTGTGTAATGTAGTGTAGTGTAGTGTTGTGTGGTGTGGTTTGGTGTGTTGTGGTGTGGTGTGGTGTGGTGTGGTGTGGTGTAGTGTGGTGTGGTGTGGTGTGGTGTGGTGTGGTGTGGTGTGGTGTGGTGTGGTGTGGTGTGGTGTGGTGTGGTGTAGTGTGGTGTGGTGTGGTGTGGTGTGGTGTGGTGTGGTGTGGTGTGGTGTGGTGTGGTGTGGTGTGGTGTGGTGTGGTGTAGTGTTGTGTAGCGTAGTGTTGTATAGTGTACTGTAGTGTTGTGTAGTGTAGTGTTGTGTAGTGTAGTGTAGTGTTGTGTAGTGTAGTGTTGTGTTGTGTAGTGTAGTGTAGTGTAGTGTAGTGTTGTATAGTGTCGTGTAGTGTAGTGTTTTGTGGTGTGGTGTGGTGTGGTGTGGTGTAGTGTAGTGTAGTGTTGTGTAGTGTAGTGTAGTGTAGTGTAGTGTTGTGTTGTGTTGTGTTGTGTAGTGTTGTGTAGTGTAGTGTAGTGTTGTGTAATGTAGTGTAGTGTAGTGTAGTGTTGTGTGGTGTGGTGTGGTGTGGTGTGGTGTGGTGTGGTGTAGTGTAGTGTTGTGTAGTGTAGTGTTGTATAGTGTAGTGTAGTGTTGTGTAATGTAGTGTAGTGTAGTGTTGTGTAGTGTAGTGTTGTGTAGTGTAGTGTAGTGTTGTGTAGTATAGTGTTGTTTAGTGTAGTGTAGTGTTGTGTAGTGTTGTGTAGTGTAGTGTTGTGTGGTGTGGTGTGGTGTAGTGTAGTGTAGTGTAGTGTAGTGTAGTGTTGTGTAGTGTTGTGTAGTGTAGTGTAGTGTAGTGTAGTGTAGTGTAGTGTGGTGTGGTGTGGTGTGGTGTAGTGTAGTGTAGTGTAGTGTTGTGTGGTGTGGTGTAGTGTTGTGTAGTGTAGTGTAGTGTAGTGTAGTGTAGTGTTGTGTGGTGTGGTGGGGTGTAGTGTAATGTGTAGTGTGTAGTTTGTGCTTCATACTCTCGCTTTCAGCTGCAACCGCCAGATAGCTCCTTGTAGTGAAAAGGGAGCCGAGTACGTAAGTCTCCCTTGCTGGTACATAGCCTCTCCATAGACAAGACTCTAGCACAACCTCCTCGTGGTACACTAGGGGTACTTGGAACCGCGCGGCCCAAAGCGAATGTGCCAGGGAGCTCGGAGCAGCATGGGCCTTTAAAGGTGCAACTGTGCATGACCCATAGATGTGTACGCTCTGCCATTCACCAACGCATGTCCCTGCTATGTGTAAATAGCAACCTCATCGGATGTGGGAATAACGATGAAGGCAGCAGCGGACTACTGCTTCACTGACAAAATCGTTTGATGCCCGGCGAATGTCTCAACAAACTCTGCAGACCTTCCGACAGGGATCAACCACCCTAGTTAGCAGGGTACTCCAGGACAATTACCTTGGAGAAGAGGTGGGCGCCGACAAGCTCTCACAAGCCACACGTCCGCAGACTCCACGCTTGCAAAAAAAATAGAAGAGCTCATGCGTGAACTTAAACGCTATCGATGGGATATCCTGGGACTTGCTTCTGAGAAACATTAACGGATGAGGGACACAAGATCTGGTTTTGTGGAGAAAATACAAAACGTCAACTCGGAGTACCATTTATTGTACGAAAAGAAGCAGTTGCACGCGTCATCAGTTGCACTCCAGTCTCTAGTAGATTCATCTCTCTCCGCATTTCTCGCAAAACCACACAATATCACCACTATTCAGGTCTACTCGCCAACCATACACCATTATGAGGAAATCGAACAGTTCTACGAACAGCTAAACAAAATCGTAGTGAAAACACCAAGGCAGGACATCCTCAAAGTGCACGGAGACTGAAATTCCAATGTAGGCCCAGACGCATACCAACACTGGCCAGAACAATAAAAAATCGGCAATGGAGTGACCAACGACAGAGGTTTCAGACTTCTTGAATTTGCTCTCAGAGTCATCGGCTCACCCTTGCCAACACGTTACATTCCCACAAGCTCTCTAGAACCACAAGGTGGCATTCTCCAAACGGACTTGTTTACAATCAGATTGATTACATACTGGTTCCACAACGCTTAAAATTCAGCATCAACAAGACAAACACAAGGACATTCCTTGACGCCGATATTGGCTGTGACCTGAACAAACTATACATGATTGTATAGCTTATGTTATTAATTCTCCAGATCGTCTCCATCCTTACCATGGCTGCTGTTGCTAAGGCGATCCTGGTGCGTATTTCTACAATCCTTAGACAAGGTCGCTCCAGCGTATTTCAGCGGTTGATTTCTGCAAACTTTTCTCCATTCATGGTGATGTCTGTACTGCTGTTGTTTGAGGTCTTGAAGATCTTGACCATGACGTTGCTCTTCTCTGTGCTGACATCCATGCCGTAAGCCTCTCTGCGCTCTGTGCTGACACCCATGCCGTAAGCCCCTCTGCGCTCTGTACTAATATGTTGTTGCTGCCGACCATGGGATCGATGTCGTCGGCGAATCGAAGGTTAGAGATGGGCCTGTCACCGATGGAGATGAAGCTGTGGTTGTTGTGTATGGTGTCCTGCATGGTCTTCTCCAGGAATATGTTGAAGAACACCGGAGAGAGCAATCATCCCTGTCGGACGTCCACTGTTGTTGTAAAGAATTCCTCGATCTGGCTGTTCACCAGGACTGCACTGGTGGTATATTTGTACTCTATAATTTGAATCAGTCCTTCCTCGATGTTGAATCCTCTGAAGACCTGCCATAGTCCATCATGACATACTCTATGAAGTTGTGAATGATATATCGCTGGTGTTGTAGGTGTTTCCCTGTGATGATTCTGGTGTTGACGATCTGCTCGACGGTACTCCTCCCTGCTCTGAAACCTGCTTGTTCTTCAGCTAGGAGTTCTTCGGCCATGGACTTCAACCGGTTGAGAATTACTCTGACCATGATCTTGCTGAGACTTACTTCCTTGTTCACCATGCTGTACTGTGTCCTTGCGTCGGGAGTAGTATACTTTCACTGTTTCAAATCTTTTCTCTTGTTACATAGATCATATCATCTGAGATGTAGACACTCCATGCTGGTGCAGAGTAAACGATTAAAGCCTTCGGGGCCGCTGATAAATGTTAAAGACAATCTGTACCTAAATTATCCATCCCGCACAGGATATGTTATAACGGCCGCATGTACAATACATCTATTCTGGTCTCACCCAGGTACTCGTGGTTCAAACATGTATATTTGTTTCTATTTTTTGTCAAGAACATGTTATTTCATTGCGCAATATAGCTGAAGCGCAAGTTATATGTTTGAAAGGAATGACTACTAGTATTTTACGTTCGTCGAGTAGAGATAACGAAGTCGCATGCATGTGTGGTCACAGTAAACATGAGCGCGTTGGAACGCAGTGGCCGGTACGTGGTGGGTGGACGCGTACACACCCATCGCACTCTCATCTAGCCAATGAGCTTGCAATATAAAACGGTTGATATGGAGTGCGTCTAGAGCTGTAGTGTAGTGTGTAGTATGTATATTGTGCTTCACACTCTCGCTTTCAGCTACAGCTGCCAGATAACTCCTCGGGGCGAAAAGGGAGCCGAGTGCGTAAGTCTTCCCTGCTGGTACATCGCCGCTCCATAGATAACCTCCTAGCATAACCTCCTTGTGGTACTCTGCGGAAACTGGGTACATTGCGGCCCCAGCCGAGCAGATTGGCGTCTTAAAGGGGAAATGAAATGCAGCTGTTTCATGCTACATATTTAAATATATACTATATAAGTATACATTAATGGTAACAGAAACGTACTCATTTATAAGACAAACTGAAAAAACGATTTTGTTCGATGCCTAAATCGTCGCTATAGAGCACTGCGTATCGCCATCTTTGTTCCAAACGAGTGGTTTGATTTACTCCTATCTAATCCATGTTAAATTTCGGGTTTTTTTGGTTTACTTCATTAGTAGACATTTATGTGCGAAAACAAAGATATGGTGCCCTATTATACACGATAGGTGTTCTATAAGTCAACAAATAATTTGTATACGCGTTCGAAATAAAAAGGTGAAATTAAATGGCAACGATTTATAACCAATGAAAACGTTGTTAAAGGTGCATAATCACTTCGTTTGCCCATCGCCAATCCTGTTCTGTTATGTCCAGATGTGTAATGTGTGGATAGTTTAATTAGTGCGCACAGTCTGTTTAATAAAAAAAAATGCGTACTTGTTTTTTAATCGACAAAAAAAGATTTGTCGTTACATCGGGTAGCTGGCGCGAAAGCCAATTGCGCTGTCTGCTTACTGCGCCACTTCGGTCATGTGCTTTACGCGAGATCGGCATCCCAGGCATTCGAAAACAATAACAACACACACGTGGTTTAACGTATCAAGATGAAGATTATAATTCCAAAGTGGTTGTACGAAGGTACGTATTACACTATCGCAGTTAGCAACAAGAACGCGTAGCCGTGTATTAATTCAACGAGAATTACAACTTGCGAACGTCTACACTTGACTCGAGCCTGTCAAAAGTCTAAGACTAAGACCTAAGACTGTAAGACAGTCACCATCTCAGCCAGAGAGTGACAACGAGCATATTTCATATGTATTGTATTTGGTTACACAGGATATTGTTAATAAGCTGTTATTCCGACAATACATATTGAGAGTAGATGACGTGAGGGTGCGAACTGACAAGTAACATTGCTTTGGCAGCAGGCCCCTGCTGTTCGTGCGAGTAACGTAGTCAGGGAGCATCCGTAATTTCGTGCAACAGAACGTCAAACACGGGAGTATTATGTTGGTGATCGTAATTATTAAAACATTTTTTTGACTCATTTTTTGATACTATTACTGCAGAATATTGTTGATTTGCATTGTATTTTATGCAAAATAATTTAGGTTTTGATATGACAAGCATGATGGTGATGATTTTATTCAATATAAAAATGTAAACGTGTAAATACATAAAATATCAATATACCTAGCGTACACCATATATAAGGATTACACAAGAAAATGCACACACTTGTCTCCATTGTGGTCCTTGATGCCTGGCTATAGTGTATGTAATGCATTAATTGGTATCCTGTGATACCTTTCAACTGACATATGCCGGCTATTCTTATGTATTTACCAATATATGTATATATTCTCACCACAGCATACATAATAATATATGTAACTTTAATTATGATATTGCTAGAGACCACACTGCAACCCATGAATGAGAATGAGAGGAGGGGCTAGAGGCGGTCACCCGGGCCAGGCAGACACAGGGATGATACATAGTCTGCGGCAGGCCCACATTTGATCAATCCAGGTAATTTCAAATTTATAACAATCAACCACGTATAAGTTATCAACAAATTTTAATGTGAACATTTAAATATACCACATTTGTTTTCATACACATTTTAATAATAACATCTTGGGCATAGAACAGTTGATTGACTTCTGCACTTGTATATTATACCCACAAGTGTATCAACACAGACATATTAATACACCTTTAAACAGTATTTAGCATATGGCGATGACTCTGAAATAAGTTTATAAAATAAATTAGTCATTCTTGAAGAAGGTAGACATATGTATTATGAACCTTTGAATACTTGACGAGGAAAATATATTGTTAGCATCACAATAACACCTCATTCTGTCATTTCCAACATTCACCTTGACCATTCAACCTCAGGCTTAAAATGTCAAACATGAATATGTATAGTAGTTATACATGGCAGACACTGACATGAATTTGTATACTCAAAACAAAACAAAAAATATAAATGCGCTTTACTGATGCTTTAATGATTAGCGTCACTGTAATGAAATTGAACACTTTTAAATTCATGTAATGACAATGAACATCTAGTAAAGAAAAATCGTTAAAATTGTTCAGTTTTGAAAAATTGCATATTCCACTAATGCCTGCATGCTGTATCAAGCCACCCTTCCCCGGAACAACCTTGGTAAACACTGACTGTTCCTAAGATATCAACATGTATAGATGCAGCTGTAGTAGAACATTTCGTGCTGCCTTTTTTCTTGTGAAATGCTGCAGGTCATACATGAAACATTATTATATACCGATTATGACAATAAACACATCATCATTATTTACTCCCAACACTACTATGATGCCTGTTTTTGTTTACTGAATATGTTTTTTTTATAGGAGATTGAACTAGTGTGCTTAGTATCACTAGCTCTCCAAGTTAATATGGCATACTGGGCAGTTGTATTTGTCCAGGATCTCGGACAAGATTCTACAGCCATGCAACATGCTGCATAATAACAGTTCGTCATATGAATGTCCACTGAGTGATCCCAATTGTGTCGTGCTGAATCCGTGACAGATTCCCCAGTGCTGATGGGGTGTACACTGGCTTCCAGGTCAGTTAGTTAGCTTGACTGACTGGAAACCAATGTTGACTGCAGGTTGCTCGGCATAAGAATGTGGTGACGCTTGACTAGCTCTGCAGTTGGTGATGGAACGGTGGGTGCCAGGGTTTGCAGATATGGCAACAACTTTCGATGCTGTCAGACAGTTTCAGTGTCGAGCATTCTTCGGTGAACTGCATCGGTTTAGATATTGATGACATCACTATGTTTTCGCTGTCTTTGATGCAGTACGCATACCAGCTTCCTGACTTTTTGCTGTACGTCTGCATCTACCTATACCGGAGACAAAGTGACAATTAGGATGGCTCTGACATGTATGATATTTTTATATGTGACGACACATTTATCAAAAGTCAATAATACAAGGTATTTGTATTCAATTCAACTATAACTTTTAGCAGTGTCCATGAAAAAATACATTAATTATCCAGAATTGTTACAGTGGTAGGGTTTCATTGTCTTTGTGTTGCTGATAGTCAGTGGCAGCCAGCTGAGTTCTTGCAACAATAACCAGGCACATGTTTGTGAGGAAGTACACCCTGTAATGGTATTGAAAGCCTTTTCACATTTTTCAACAACAATCTGTTGATACACTGACAGCAGCATTTTACTTGTTTAAATTCTCTATGTATATCGAGGACTGTAATATATGTTTCATGCCGTGTATCATTTTTCTAAATTATTCTTTTTATCACTGTTTTATATTTTCACAGATAATTTACATTAATTTTAATTTTGCATGATAATTAAACAACACTTGAGTAAGTTTAGTTCTGATATCAGATATGGTGTATCCAGTCCTCAGGATTTCTCAAAGCGCTTTAAACTTTACTCCCTGGCAGACCTGTTAAATCGAAAACACCATCTTGACTTATGTGGGAAGAATTCAGCCACACTGAAATTAATATGCAAAGATTATTCATACAAAATATCCACCGTCTGTAGCCGGTACTCTTCATACAGCTCAGTAAACTGGAGCAATGTAGCAAGTAGCGATTGTACGTGTAATTCTCAGTCACATGGCGATGACCCTGTCTAGTCTAGTCACTATTTTTTGCGAGTTGTAAACATACCAAGCATTCCACAAACTACAACATTTTTGAATTTTATATCCTATTGATGTTTAAAAAAAAATCATAATTATAGTTATTTGATATGTACATATTAAATTTGTTCAACTAAACATCTTCCTAAGTAATTGTTTCTCATTGGTTTCCATTTTATGGGCATTAAATATTAAAATTTGTTAAATACACATAATTGTTTAGTCACTAATTTTGTGAGTTGTAAACATACAACTAGCATTTGATGTCACATGTACTAGTGTTGTTGTTTTTTGTAACAAAGAATTGTGATAAAAGTAACTGTTTGTTTTGTTATATGTACCTGACATTTTGTCAACCTCTTCCTAATTTTTGTTTCTATTGTTGCTTTGCATATTATGTGTATGTGTTATACAAATGATTACATTATACACATCAAGTGCAGTGATTGTACCTGTAGTTGTATTGTGCTTTTCATAATTTTGTAGTCAATCTCATCAAATAGTTTCAATAAAATGTTTTTAATTTACATTGTCTTTACTTTAATTCACATGCATTTCTAACAACAATATGCAATTTAACGAGGGCACCCATTACTGCAAAATCCTCATGCAGACAAACAAAACTATCACATACAGGGGTGGATCCAGAAATCGAGCCTGGGGGGCACAAAAACCTCCACTGGCGGCTTAACCAAATGGTGTAGTCTTAATTTTGTCGCTGCCAAGCCGCCATAACTATAACTTCAGCCGCTCGGCTGGAGTGGTGATATCGGAAGGAGGGGGGAGGGGGGGAGTTGCTATTGAAACATTTTCGCCACTGCATAGGCATGATTACTATGAAAGTACAATCCTCACTGAAGCTTGGCTATATTGTTTCACGTGTATTTACTTGCACTGTATAATATACGAATTTATGTTTGTAACAGAAATATTCCAAATTAAATAAATAGAACATTAAGTTCCAAAAGTGAACTGCAAATGAAATGTACAAATACAATGTAATTGAAAGTTTCACAAAAGTCCTATCAACCAAAGATGATGTACCCACATAACATTGGTCAGAATAAAACATAATTGTTAAAACCAATCACATATGTTTGCATATCTTCCAATTATTATGCTATGATTTATATATATATATATCACGTTTGCATAGCAGCATCAATTAATACTTACGTTTGTTCTAACTGTCCCGAGCTGCATCCAGCCTCAGGAAGTGACTGGACACCTGAGCTGCCTTTGCTACGACCACTGATGCTCGATAGAGCTACCACAGATCTTGTCATATGTGATGGCTGCAGTGGTGTTGAGGTAGTTCACACCTTTGTGTTGAAGCTGTCAAACAAAGTCATGAATTGGAATATGGAATGAGTCGGATTATTTGTGAAAATGAACATGGTTTTACAGCACTAATACCTGTTAATATATATGTATATATATATAATAGTATATAATATTATATATGTGTGTGTGTGGTATGTAACTTGTAAACTTTTTTTTTTCATTAACAGATAAAAATATGTTGCACGGTCTTTTGCCCAATGGTCATTTGCTCAGCACTCAAGTGTGAAAAGTTAATTTGTCCAGTTGTGAAAAAAATTACAATGATATGAGAGTGGCAAAGTTATTATCGTATATATATAATAAAAGTGTAGTACATAACAAACAAATGGACAATTTAAAAGTGTCAACTTATTAATTAAGTACAGGTAGAACACAGATGGGCTGGAAAGAAGGTTACAGGAAATAAAGTCACAAAGTAATTTTATTTGAAAAAAAATTATAAATAAAAAGTTTTGCAATTTTTCACTGATAGTTCAACAAAGCAAAGCTTGAGGAATTCAATAGTAAACCATACAAAATACCCAATGCCTTAGTTGTGATCTCAATGTGTCATTCACCTAACACTGCTAATTAATGAGGAGGACATTTGGCTGGTAGTGGTTGAACCCCTGGCAGTGTCCACAAAGTTCTACTGTTTACTCAGAGGGTGGATTACCACTGTAAGTCTAGAAGAAGATTCCAGCAGTTAGTCATGTCTCTTATGAGAGCAACAAAGGCATTTTATTATGGATTTCCTGGCTTGATTTAACAAACAAAAATGATAATGGCCTTTCAACTACTTGCAACTGTGGTTATTAAGTAGAGGTTTCTGACTGGGAAAGTATGTTCCATGAAGCGAAGCCTCTGTGGCTTCAGTGTCATCAACGTGCAAACAATTTGTAAACTGTACTGTCAGAAAGTTAGCTGTCAACCCTGGCTGTTTTTTAATTGAATCACGCAACTGTTGCAAAGTAAGATGAAGTTAATTAAATGAAACGGAAAATAAATTTACATTTTTCTACAAAATGTAGAAGTATAAATTACAAAATGCATGTTATTGATAAATTGTAGTGTTTTAGATGTGCTTTTTTTCTTGAAAGACCAAACTAAAAACATAACTTCTATAATTTACATGTACAAAAGGATTTGTATCTTAACAAAACATGGGCTGCAATTCTTTGTATAGTAACGGTAATTCTCTGCTCTCTCACATAAATCAGTCGCAAGCTATCGATACATGTTATTGTGATGGACATTTTCACGGTATTGAGGGGTGGTGGTTTCTGAACATAATAAGCAACATAATATTATATCCATACGAATAAATATGCGTGGCTGAGGCTCACTACTCTGAAATTACTAACCTGTCTAGAAGAAGTTTTGCGAACGCAGCGTCTGTTCTTAGACTAGTCTTACTCCAGCTGTTTCTTTTGTGACTTGTCAGTTCACACAGTTGTCTTGTGTCGTTCCACAAATTCATACTGGTTTTTCCCAAATAAACCGTCTGGCGCGAATATTGTCATTGTCTGCGTAATTTGGCCCTTTTTCGCTGCGTCGGTGGCATATGTCCGGGGATGTCCAATCGCCGGCGTAAATGCCATAAAATAAGAACGTGTTGTATAAACACTTGCGAACACTACTATCAACAAAAACGGTTTGATCGAGGCATCAATCTTGAGGGTCAGAGGTCAGTCTCGCCCAAATTCGCGAACACGATACTATTATATGAAATTTCCACTTCCAGGTGCATGTCCATGTTCAAGTAAGTGTTGCTAGTTTCGACTCGTTCGACTCGAAACCAAATTCGAAATAGTTCGCAGTTTGTTTATTAATTTCAACAAAACGAAGTAGCACAAGTGCACCAATGAACTAGGATATTATAGGGGATACTTGATAGCTTTGCTTTTTCGGGAAATTAGTCAGAAAAGCCAGGAGGATAACAATCGAAATGATATTGCAGCTTTTTAAAAACGTCAGACTTCCCGAACGAAGAATTTAGTTGCCAGAAGGGGGCGGTGCTTTCAAAGCAAAGGTCAGAATATTAGATGCGCGTGCATACCGGAACTATTTTTATTTTGTTGTTGACAAAGACGTCGAAGGATTTTGGTAGAGACGAGTTATTAAGTGATTTTTAAAACTTCCGTATCACTTTGGGAAAAAATCGATATATCAGATGAAGACTCTAGATCGACTTGTCACTCGGAAATTACGGTTGGTACGGTTGACACAAACAAAGTCAAACTCAAAGCCAAAGGGCCTGTGTCATACGATACGGGTGATCAATATGGGTTTCACCCAGTGACAGTGTGCGATCCACGGTCCGATAATGTCCGGCCCCGGGTCAGGTTCAGTTGTGGGAGTCGGACAGTGACAGTTGGTCTATCGACGACGAAGACGTTACGCGACTTAATAATGTCGCATGGTGTTTGTGTGGACACTGCGTCCCAATGTCGACGCACATCGAGTCGCTGTGCTGTAGGGAGATAGCTGCCGTACAGCACCGTATGACAGACCTTGCAGATGCTTGCATTACCGACCATGAGTATGAATGACGACTTCGAAACGGTTTGCACCAACAGGGCGGTGTTGGAACTTGGAAGTCGGTCTGTTGTCATTGTATGATTTGCGAGCAGACTCGTTGATTCGACCAATAGCTAGTAGGTAAGTACTACGTAGTTCAACAGGTATCGAATAATTATTCTAGCAATAACTATTTCAAACTGAAATAGAGCAATTATACTTGTTTCCACCTCAAATGTTCAGGTTCATTCTATCTTTGTAAAATACTATGTCTATGATTTTCATCAAACCATTTTTGATCATTTTCTTAATAAACTTGCTTTTATTCTTGACAGGATGTGTGCATCCTTTTTATACAGTTGTTTAATTCCTATATAAAAGTGTTCAAGCAACTTGCTTAATTTATATAAAAATGTAGACAGGAGTTTTTAATATAATAAAAAATATATATATTATGTGTGTGTGTTATCAAGACCACATCATGAAATGTAGTCTTACAATCATAATTATTACAGCCCTTCACAAACAAATGAACCAATTCACTGAATTCATGATGCGATATTAATAAAACAAAGTTTTGCCAGTATAACAATAATTAGAAGATAACGGTTGTTTATTATCAACTAATGCAAATAAATGAACTTTCAGAACATATCGATTGATTCGATTAGCCGCATAACGTCACTTCACGTTGTGGTCAAGTGAGAGACTTGGAAAAGGCAACAGACGTGTTATACCAGCCTGCTCTGTATCCAGAAGCGAATGGGGTTTATAAAAATTTCAGCTATGGACATTGCACTATACAGGTGAGTGTACAGTGAAAATAAAAACCCTGGACAAGTAAGATTAGATTGACCAAAAGGTAGAATGAATTACTCGGTGCCTTCTTATCCCATTTGTGATCTGTAGTGTCTTGCATGTCCCTGTTCATAATTCGATTTGTAATACTGAAGCCAACATGAAATATATCAACAGTTTATTCATATGGAGAAACAATTCACAAATAAATAAGACTACATGACAGACTGTGCCAATGCATTAGTCAAATTCACACACCAGTTTTCAATGTTTCTTTCAGTTGATTCACTTCGCACTGTGACACATTTTAATCTAACTGTATTACAATTTGGGTCTGTGCCAGTCCTGTGCACATATAGTACATCAATAAGTAACACGTTTATTGATGATATGGGCCATCATTATGATCAAATATTGTGATAAAAAAATTAATACATACAAAATATTCCATTACAGTTCCAGTTTTACATATTTGTGGGTTTCAACTTTCAACACTAGGGGCATCTGTCAAGAAAACAAGTACTTATTATTCAAGATACAGATTCAAAGCTTGTAGTACTAGTTTCAAAATCTATCAAGTGCCTCCAAATGGATTCATTTAGATTTATGGCACTATATAAGTGTTCTTTTTATTATTAAGTCCTTTTTGAGATGTTGTTTTGTGATAATGTCAAATGTAATACTAACAATGAAGTATGAATATATAAAAAACGTATAGCTGAATCCTTTGCTGCTTCATTACTTTGTAGTACACATTGTGATGTTTGAGAAATGGTGGTCTGTTGCAAAAAACTCACCATAAGTAACATGTTTGGACTTGGTTAAACTATTCCAGTAAATTACGTATACCCAAAGTTCCCTACATTGAATAGTGTCTAATAAAACACATTGCATACCACAAGTAGGATACAAGCTTTCAAGTGGATGTTCCTTACTTTAGGAGGTCCTATACAGTAGTGAGAATCCACTTTGCCTAAAACGTTTCTCTAATTCTGCCAGTGATATTCAAACAATGTTATTTAAGCATAGAAATCCATTGTCATTTGAAATTGGATGTCGTATCAATTTGGTGGCACTAAACCGAATTGATACGGATACAACTAGTTTTCCTTAAAGCGGGTTCTTTGTTTTGCCACAGCCTCCTCTTTTGCTGGTTTTTCGATGCCTGCATGCTAGAGTTACCTAATTCTCGATGTCGCAACTTGGAGCATACTTCACAGCTTTGGGCCACTCGTGCATCTAGCTGCAATGCCCTCTAGAATTTCTCCTCGGAAGCTGTAGTCCTTTGACGCCATCACTTTCTTCACTACATACTCAGCAGACTTTGAATACTGCAGCTGATGCCGCAGCTTGTTGTCTGCTGTTTTCACCATTTCCCGCTGATTGAACAAATGATAAATATAAAATCAGTATAACAATAGAAATATCTGAAGAATAGCTGGCTATAGCTGTAACATGCACACAGTAAACCAAACAGCTTGCTTGTATGCTCTCTCTCTTGAAATCAAATGGCTAATGTAATTTTTTAATTGGTTCCTAATTCTGCCATCATTTTCAATTTCAACTTCCAAGGAATTCCACAATACATTCAAATATTTATTATTGAATCATATAAATAATTTATATATAATTATGTTTATATTTATTATATTATATATGCATAAGTTTATATTTCAATAAGCAATTCCAAAGCATACCATTCCAATTCGATTTATATATAATTAAACAATTCAAGTAACAGTAAACAGATGCCCTCAATTATAATTATTGTATCTGTTGTTTGCATGCATACTCTTGTTCAGTAAGATTGTATTTTCGAAACTGTATTCCTAACATTGTTTTGCTATTGAGTACAGGCAGAGATTTTCAACCATTTCAGTTTATTTCCTAATGCACTGCTGGATTTCTAAAGTGTGCAGCTTTGTCAAGCAACTGATACATTATTTTGTAACATCAAATGTAAACACTATTGATGAATGATATCACAAGCCTTACCTTGTATTTGTGTTTTGGTCAATGGTGGCCAAGTGGAGTCGGGCTATGGTGCCTTGACGGCTGAAGTTGGGTGCCTACTTGAGGAAGAGGGATGTAAGCTCTCCAGTTCACCAGTGTTAATGGACTTCGTAACGCTCTCTATATCATACAGTAGGCGGCAGTCCAGTATAGCCTTCTGAACAGTGAAGGCTTCTGTACCTTCAGTGAGCCATGGTGTTGTTTTTACTGCTTGTTGTGTATACGTTGCATGATTGCACTACCGGTACAACTCTGCACCCGCTGTCCATGAATGGGAATTCCTGATGTGATGGAGGAGCGAGATCCACATCTCCTTTATCAAGCGGGGATCACCATCACAAGCTGATGCGCAATACCACAGGTGGTTGGCAATTGTGCCTATCGAAGGGACAACTTCAACTTTCTTGGCAGACAACAACCTTTGTTTCTTGGTAGTCCTCTAACAAAGTATTTGTAATGCTGGGATGTCTGTCAGTGGCAAGTGTGATGATCTTCACCCCATGGTCAGTCAGGTTTTCTAAGCAGCGTTTCAAGCCCTCCACTTCCATCCAGTAACTGTTCTTGACCTCTGTGAACCGAAAAGTTTCTTGAGCAATGACGAGTTGGCTGTCAGTGTCCATGATGAAGTAAATGCCAAATGTAGAGTTGTGTCCTGGATTGTCATATCTTGCATCGCCTGATGCGACCACGCTTTGTCTGACCAGAGCTGACATGATGACCTCTGAATGGCATATCCACATGTCCTCTATCTCTGAGAGTATGTATGCCCGCTGTATGCTGTAGCATTGGTGGGTGACAAGGCGCATAGGTTCATTAGGTTGAACAAATTGTACACAGTGAATGAATGTCCAGTCAAGAAGAGGACGCTTGGTGTCAACAAGTTACTCTCATAAATGTTACCAATCTTGGGTTGCGAGTGCCACATGAACGAGTGGCCATCAACACATTCTGTGGTCACAACCACTGCAAATCCAGTCACTGTGATGCTAGGCTAAGTGGTTTATTGCAGTTTGGTGTTTTAGCAGGTGCAGAAAAGTAAAATTATGTTTTTCTCACAAATGGCACACTTTCTCTCTTTCCCATTAGTGTAAGAACAGCTTGAGTCATCATCAGTGATATCGCTGTCACCTGCTACAACATATTCTGCATCACTCGTTTCAATGTTTCTCTTCTCACTGTTGCAGACAGAATCATCTGAAGATGGCGATAATGAGACTGGGACATCCGAAGGGTCGTCTACAGTGACAGAACTGCCATGGTCAGGGTCAGTCGGAGAAAGCATGCTGGAGTGCGATGGCAACTTTGCATACCCATGGTCATGATGAATGTTCAATGGAAAACACTATTGTCTGTATTAACTACTGCATCGACAAAGTGTCGCACTGGCGACACGACCACCGGCTTCCTTTATGTTTTGACACTACAAGTCGATGGCATGGCAGCACTACAAGTGACATTTGTATTACCATGAGGAACAATGTCATCTCGCGTGCTAAATCCTTCGTTGGTTGTTTGGATACTTCCGTCATATATTATGAACAAAATGAGACAATCTTGCAAATAGTCATTAAAATTGGAGCACAAGTGCGATTTACAAGTGACTTTTTCAATGTTTTCTTTTTAGTGGATATATGTGTGTTATCTTTAATTGTCATGATTAAAATGCATGTGCACTCAAAAGTGTTTAACGTTTGAACTTTGTAAATACAAAATATATATTTATTAATCTTTGTGGCTTTTTCCTGTGACGTTATTTCCTTTTTTCCTTGTGAGGCTTACATTCAAAAGTCAATAAATGATATATAATGTCCTTGTTATTAAAAGCATACATTGGTGTTTGCAGTCATGCAATCTATATCAGAAAAAACTTGGTATGATAGCATGCTTGCTAAATTGTCGCCTCAAAGCTGGAGCATCAATTCGGGGTCCATTGTTACAAGCCAATATTTGAGATACATAAATTAGTATTAGGCCTACATGGTGATTAACTTTACTTGACTGATGTGAACCTACTTACTATGCTATTGACTGTATCGTAAACAAATATTTTTAAGGATTTAAATACTTGTAATGTCACTTATTTAATAATTCCAATGGCAATGCCTACACTCTTTCAGTCAAACTTCTTTTTACTACACAGGTATACAGGCATGGAATGAATTGCCATATAACATACAAGGTGCTCAGAACAAGAACCAATTTAAACATTTAGTGAAACAGTTTTTGTTCAATTATCTTAATGATCAGGAAGCCAGCTCATTTATTTACTTTTAATTCAATCTTATTTATGAGGTACCTACCTGTACTATAATTTTTTATTTATAATATTTTTTTAAGTTTTGTTATTGATGATACATCTCAACAGTAACTATAGTATTTATTTATTATTGTCTTTTTAGTATGTTATTTTGTAATATTCTATTTATATCTGTGTCATGTATTTGTTTGTCTGTCCAAGGACCACAATGGAAACAAGTGCTTGCACTTTTTGTGTCATCCTTTATATTTAATGTACCCTGTATTTATATGTTATGTATGTACAAGCTTACATTTTATATTGAATAAAATCATCAGCAATACATGATTGACAGGGCTTGGTCCGGACTGTGACTAATGTTGACTAATATATGACGACATTATTTCGCAAAACGTTATACTGGCTACGCCTACGGTAGCTGACATTTATTTTTGTAATTATTTTGACGGTTATTTTCCCCTTATTTCCCCACCAGCAACTAAGTCGATAACATAGACTCGTAGATGTAGACGTTGCGGTATTCCGACGTAGCAACACGCCGGCACAAATTGCTGTAAACTAAATCGGCGGATTACAAGCACTCATTATTCCCAATTATATCATAGTATTCACACGTATTTGTACTTTATATACATTCACATTTCTTAATACATTTAAATTTCGCATACGTCATATTTGTATATATGCAGACTTTGAAATAGAACTGTGGGATTATATAGTAGTCGTAATGATACCTAACGGAACTCGTGAGTGCCGAGTCACCTTGGCAACAACAAGCTGGTTTCGGCTTGTCATTTCCTACGCGCCGCTTCACCCTCCAAATAAGGCAATGACGTCGAGCTTCCAGGTCGATTTCGCTTAATTTTATTTCATCGGTGCATAGTTATATGTAAACAAATCGACTGGAGATGGACCTGTGGCTTTAACCAAGAATTATGTTTTGACGTTCAATGTCTTTTTATGCTCGTCACTTTCGTATTTAGGCTTGCAATCGGCGTTCGAAAGTGACTACCGCAGACTTTTGCCAATCTTGCCGCCGGTGAACACGTCAAATTCATTATCTATAACTTGTTTTTTTCTGTTGGAAACCTTCTGTGGAAGTATGTGAAAAGTTGCTTACTAACATTTATAGTATATCCAGTAGCCACGCAGTGCAATAAATTGTTCTGTTTTTATGTGTATGTATGCGTTTCGTCGGTTTTTGTGAGAGCTATGCCGCGTCGCCTATCGAATTGCTGTATACAGCTCTGGGAGACATCTCGCCAATCAAACCGGATGTACAACCACACGCTCCTGGAGCATGATGGCGGCGCCCTGTGCCGATAGTAGCTAAGTTTGAAAAATTATTTAAAATATACCGTGACGCTGTACTTGTCAAATAATGGTGACTTGTACTGTAAATGGTATGTTCTTATGTTTGGGCTGTGGTTGTTCAATCATTTCATTTCCCCTTTAAAGGTGCAATGTGCAGATCCCACCAGCGTGTGGACACGTCCCGATGCAGTTACAACTAATAAGCCCAACCTGATTGGCGTAAAGAAAGGGCGCTACAGGTTGTCTCTGACGGTGGGAGAGATCATCGCATCTCACTGGTCAGCTACCGCCACCTAAGCTGGGCAGCCCCAGCCAATAAAGTGCTGACTCGCCAACATCTGCCTGCTTCAATGGGTGCGTGTAGCTTAGTGTTTAGGCACAACAAGCAGATGAAACACGGCACCAGGCAAAACACGAAAAACTAAGAAGTACCAGCACTTCGTTTCGCAAGTTGGAACGTGTGGACCATGTGTCCTGGTATCTCAGATTACCTGCAACGGGTAAATGACAGTAGGAAAGCCATTATTGATAGAGAGCTAACCAGATTCGATGTCAGCATCGCCGCTCTCCAGGAAACCACACTTGCCTCCAGTACGGAGTTGGTTTTGTTGTCGAGAACACTATCCTTGATTCTGTGGAGCCTCCCACTGGCGGCACTGAGCGCATCCAGTCTATCCGTCTCACCACGTCTACATTTTCAGCACCTATGCCCCTTCCTTGGGAGCTTCCGAAGACATCAAGGACCATTTCTACGATGAGCTTGACAGCCTGATTGTTCATATTCCCAAAGCTGAGCCCCTCATCCTTCCTGGCGACTTTAATGCTAGAGTAGGCTCAGACCATGAGTCATGGCCGTCCTGCATTGGACACCACGGCACTGGGAGAATGAACGACATTGGTCAAAGACTGTTGGAGCTATGCTTATTACATGGCTTATGCATCACGAAAACACCTTCTTCTTGTCAAAGCATCAGCACAAAGTGTCATGGAAGCACCCCAGGTCTCATAAATGGCATCAACTGGACGTCGTCATCGCCTGACTGAACAACATCCTAGCAACACGCAGCTACTATAGTGCAGATTGCGATACAGACCATGCCTTAGTATTCAGGAAAATGAGACTGTTTCCATGCAAGCTGCACCGCTCCAAGCCCAAAGGTCGCACTCGTATCAATGTTGCTAGAACTGCACACCCACAGCGAAGAGAGCAGTTTGTAATCTTCATCGAACAGACCCTACAGGACCTTCCGGAGCAGGATGCTACAGCAAGGTGGAACACCCTCAGCAGTGTCATCTACAATGCACCGACTACTACATTTGGCAAGAGAGAAATGTCAAACCAAGGTTGGTTGAACGATTAGCTACATAAAAGCCCTGCTTGATCACAAACACAATCCATGCGAGAAGACACTCTCAGCTCTCAGATCTGCACGGAGCACCACACAACGCACTGCAAGACGCTGTGCCAATGACTACTGGCTGAAACGGTGCGAGAATATCCAAAGTTCAGTCGACTGTGGGAACGTATGCGCGCGGCATGTACGATGGCATCAAGAAAGCTGTAAGCCCCACTGCAAGGAAGATGGAACCACTGAAATCCACATCAGGAGAGAAGCTCACAGGTCGAGATCAAGAGATGGAGCGATGGGTTGAACATTATTCAGAATTATACTCCCGAGAAACAGTCGTTACTGACTCTGCTCTTAACGCTATCAATGACTTGCCAATGATGGAGGAGCTGGACAGTGATCCCTCGATCGAGAACCTGAGTTAAGCTATCGACTCCCTCTTTTGCGGCAAAGCACCAGGAAGTGACAGCATGCTATCAGAAGTGACCAAGAGTGGGAAATGCGGGATGCTACAATTGGCACCTTGTACAAGAACAAAGGCGACGCAGTGACTGCAACAACTATAGGGACATATCATTATTGAGCATTGTGGGGAAGGCTTTTGCCCGGCTCTTGCTAATCAGACTTCAGAAACTTGCTCCTCGTGTTTACTCAGAATCCAAGTGCGGGTTCAAAGCAGGGAGATTCACCTTCGATATGATCTTCTCAGTACGCCAGCTCCAGGACAAGTGCCGAGAGCAAGGAATGCCCCTGTACATGGCGTTCATCGACCTGACTAAGGCTTTTGATCTTGTCAGCAGAAAGGGATTCTTCCGCCTGCTTGAGAAGATCGGCTGCCCTCCTAAGCTACGCAGCATGGTGGTTTTCTTCCATGAGAACATGAAAGGCACAGTTGTGTATGATGGTTCGACGTCGGAACTCTTCCCCGTCTGCAGTGGCGTCATGCAAGGCTGCGTCCTCGCTCCAACGTTGTTTAGAATGTGTTTCTCACTCGTGCAGTCATACGGCTTCGACTCTTCCACAGATTGCATTTACCAGCACACCAGTTCTGACGGGAAACAGTTCAGCCTAGCACGTATGCGTGCCAAAACAAAGGTAACAGAGGTGTGCGTCAGGGAGCTGCTTTTTGAGGAGGATGCAGCACTCACTCCCCACTCAGGAGAGGCTCTCCAGACGCTGGTTAGTCGCTTTGCAGACATCTGCAGAGAGTTTGGACTCACAGTCAGCCTGGACAAGCCGAGTGCCATTGCGAGGGATGCCAGCCAAGTTTCCTCTATCAAGATCAATGATTACACCCTGGAGGTAGAAGGCTTCACCTACATCGGGTCAAACATCTTCAACAACCTTTCGCTGGACACTGAGATAAACAGGCGCATCGAAAACTTGCAGTCACTATGGCCAAGCTGACCAAAAAAGTATGGGAAAATAAGAATACCAAGAATGCTCATTGAGAATACCAAGGTTTATGCACACATTGGATAAGATTGATATTGTATGGAGTTGTTTGATTTCCAGGGTTGTGGTGCGTTAATTTGGTGCGATCGATATTTCTAAATAATATTATATCATTTGGTTATGCACGCAAATATTGAACCTCAACCAGGGCCTTCTTACTAACAAGAACTGTATATAACGCTACACAATGCTTTGTTGTATCAGGTCAGGTGAAACAGGTATCAGGTGTGACAGGTGTGACAGGTGTGACATGTGTGACAATTGTGACACGTGTGACAGGTTTCCATGTCCAGATGTGGTATGGGTAACACGTGTGACAGGCGTAACATGTGTGACAAGTGTAACATGTGTCCTATACGTGACATGATAAGCGAGACATGTGTGACAGGTGCATCAGGTGTAATAGGTGCGACATTTGTAACGTGTAACCGTTGTGACAAGTGTAACCGATGCGACAAGTGTAACATAAGTAACATGTGTATCATTTGTGACAGGTATAACCGGTGTGACAGGTGCAACATGAGTAACAGGTATAACTTGTGTGACACGTGTGACAGGTGAAACAGATGTGACATGTGTAATTCTTGAGGAAGACAAACGAAGTAGTCGAACACGTAGACTTATGTGTTTGACTCTTCTCGCTGCCATTTTGGAGTTTCAGCAGTTTCATTCACTCCACATTGCCTCAGCTTACTCAGCCATCTAAATCAACATCTGGCAATGATGGACTATTAACAATGGTGGAGTAGTCTTAGCGCAGTAATTGTAGCGAGGCCAGATAGGTCAAGTTGGTATTGCAGTGAGCAGTTCTGCCAAGGAATAAAATATAAAGTGCTTCAAGCTGTTGTATTCATTTGATAACGCGCTACAAGATAATTTACCTTGGTACAAATTTACTGTTTTAAGTGTGACAATTATTTGACAATGTACATTGTAAACTCATGGTTGTGTATTATGTTTGCATGTACAGTCTGGCGCCCATATAGCTCAAACACGCCAGTGCAGCTCTCAATGTCCAAGTACCCTCTCGCGCCCAGGTGGCTCTAAAGGGACCACCTCAGATGTCACAGTTTGGAACATGCTATATTGATTAAACTAAAAATACATGTTATCTTAACCAAATGGACTAATAAAATACAATAAAACATAAACTATTCATGTTCAGTAAGTTTGGGGCATGAATGGATTAACATATTATTGTTTGCATATATGCATTATATTTTCAAACAATGTTTCGTTCTTAGAAGTGAGATACACAAAGGGATTCAATATCACGGACCGTCTTGCCCCAGATGGGGGCCGGCCGTCTTGTCTATGGGACAAGACGTTTTTCTTGGGTACTCATACTATTTTGCATATAAAACTCATATGGTTTGTTTATTTATTGAAAATAGTTTCCCTGGTGGTAACACATATATTTGTAACATGAATGTATTAAAAACGTGTTATCCTAGTTTTGTGTGGATAATCGGTATGTTTTCCTTAGGGAGGATACACAACTCTTAGGGTTTCTCTCACAATAGTTGCGCCACATTGTGGAATTTCTACTTACTCCGCCATGTGGCGCCTCTCGCGTTGGACGGATTCGTTTGTTTGTTCGTTCGTTCGTTCGTGCGTACGTGTGTGCGTGTGTGCCTGTGTACGTGTGTGCGTGTGTGTATGCATGCGGTTCGTGGTATGTATTAGTGAGTGCGTGGAGAGAGAGCGCGGGTGCGTGCGTGCGTGCGTGCGTGCGTACGTGGTGGTTCGTGTTACATGAATGGCGCGTGGTTCGTGATGCATGGTGTGTTCGTAGTACTTGGTGCGTTGCGTGCGCGTGCGTGCGTATGCATGCGCGAGCGCATGTGCGTGCGCGCACGTGTGCGCGTGGCGTAGCGCATACATGTGCTCGAACAAGCGTATTAAATAACGCAGCAAATCAAGATATATAATTATTATCAATATTTGAACAATTAAACTGGTGGTAGCGTACAACAAAGCAATACGTAATAATCCAAGATGGCTGCAAAAATCACTACTGTTAAAGCGAATACATGAGTTTTCGTAAATTCAATGTTATACCATATATAAAATAATATTACAATAATTGGCTAAGTACGGCGGGGGTCTATTGGTCCAAAATATGCACGATGCCACCCTGGCCAAGATGGCTAGCAAAATTACTACTATTATACTGAAAATATAAGATATCAAACATTCGATGCCATACCATAATCCATCGCAACTTACCGAATCTTATAATATTACCTATGAAGTTACATTATTGTGTCTTCACATAACTAACACATCAATTGTCATCATCACTGATTGTAGCATCATCCAACTCACCTGAGACTATGTTCTTCCAATGCTTGTTAAGCCTTCCTCCGTCACAAAATATTTTTTGCAAACTATGTTCCATGCTAACTGGGCGTCGAGGCAACGGCTGCCTCTGGTACAGTGTCTGGAAAGAGTCACTTCGACACTTCATCCGTCGATCATCCGATAACTAGTATTTGGACTGATTTCCAAATGCACACATAATGTGTGGAAGTGGAGATGCGTTTGACGTTTCCCTGAAATGCCTCTGATGCTTGAGGGAGTGGCTTCAACCTCGGGGCTGCATTTACATTTTGCTTTGCAATCTTTGCCAGCTATGTTTCCCATCTGACAGATGGAATGATTTTATTCAGTTTGCATCCGTGATATCTTGATAGAAACTGTAGTTTCTTCAATTATTACATTCGTTGAAACTGGTCGTTCAAGTTCGGCCTTGTGGAGCATGCCATCAACACTTTGTGAAATATGTTTTTCCAGTTCGCGCCAATTGTAGACAACGGTGCGTGCGTGCGTGTGCGTGCGTGCGTGCGTGTGTGTGTGCGTGTGTGTGTGTGTGTGCGTGTGTGTCGTCAACGAAGGCCAGAGGCCCGCGGAAATACCAGAGCATATTATTTTTGTATACTGAGCATTCCCGAAACCCATCTGGCAAGGCATGATTTGGTCAATTATGTAGCTATATGTAAACTGCATCAGTTTCAATTATACTTCATTAGCCCAGTGAGTTTTGTAAACTGGGAACAATCCTGATATAGGCCCTATATATTTGAATGTTTAACATACATTACAGAGGTGCTACAAAGGAGAAAATGTATATCTTCAACAACAACCCATGTCTTCCGATGTCGTGATCCGACAGCGAAATTTTGCTGAAGTTCCGCCTCAGCCCATCCAATATTTATTTTGTTTCGGCGCCAGTGAATGTTTTTGGCGAGCCTGGAGAGGTGCAATTTGAGGTTTTGTCCCCCTCTCTGGATCCGGCCCTGGGTTTGATTACGACCCACAAAAGAGTCGGGTGCCTAGGGCCCACGAATTTCTTAATCCGCCACTCTAGGCATGCCTTCCTTGAGCGTGTCGGCCTGTGGACTGGTGTGATACCCGCAGCTAGAAAGCCTAATTGCCGGCGATCATTGTCGTCATAATTGCGAGCGAGTTTATGTGGGCTCATTCGTTCTGTTCAATCACTTTAGTCTGAATGCTGTCAACGAAGGCATGCTCTCAATTCACCACCGGTAAATGACATCTTGATAGGACGGGAAACGACTGAGAACTATCAGCTATTGTATTTACATTTACAATGGTTATAATAGCTACTTGTTCATTCTATCTCCGCACACACATAAGCACACGCACGCTCCACGCATATATGCACACTCTCACGCACACCTTCTCTGCGTAACTGTCTGCCTGCTTCAATGCGCATCAGTCAGTGTAACTGAGCTGATTCAATGCCAGGTGACAATTCAATACCAGTGTCACCGAGTCGACTTAATGCCAGGTGACATATCACACAGTGTCATTAAGTCGACCCAATGCCAGGTGACACATCACTCAGTGTCACTCAGTCAACTCAATGCCAAGTGACACATCGTTCAGTCTCACTGAGCAGACCCAATGCCAGGTGACACACCACTCAGTGTCAATCAGTCTATTCAATACCAGGTGACCCATCACTCAGTGTCATTGAGTCGACCCAATGCCAGGTGACGCATCACTCAGTGTCACTCAGTCAACTCAATGCCAAGTGACACATCGTTCAGTCTCACTGAGCAGACCCAATGCCAGGTGACACACCACTCAGTGTCAATCAGTCTATTCAATACCAGGTGACCCATCACTCAGTGTCATTGAGTCGACCCAATGCCAGGTGACGCATCACTCAGTGTCACTCAGTCAACTCAATGCCAAGTGACACATCGTTCAGTCTCACTGAGCAGACCCAATGCCAGGTGACACACCACTCAGTGTCAATCAGTCTATTCAATACCAGGTGACCCATCACTCAGTGTCATTGAGTCGACCCAATGCCAGGTGACGCATCACTCAGTGTCACTCAGTCAACTCAATGCCAAGTGACACATCGTTCAGTCTCACTGAGTAGACCCAATGCAAGGTGACACACCACGCAGTGTCAATCAGTCTATTCAATACCAAGTGAACCATCACTCAGTGTAAATTAGTCGACTCAATGCCAAGTGTAACTTTACTCAGTTTAAACTAGTCGACTCAATGGCAATACCTGGTTCATCTACCCGGAATTACCCAGCGTTGTAACTTGTAACAGGAAGTCTGCCGTGTTGAACGTGGGAAATGGGATATCGTTTTGGTGTGTGCTCTGAATCAGACTGATATACTTCACGCACAGTTAAATATTCGTATAATACACCCTGTCCGACAATATGAAGGCATACTATATGAATTAAGTTAAACTTTTAAGAGATGGAATGTCGTCGGAACGATTGACACCTACCGGCGGTTCCAGCAATCACTTACGAAATTTCACTGTCGTTCCGCGACGTTCCATCGCCTTAAACCTTAATCTAGATACCATGTCTTCATATTGCCAGCTAGGCTCGTTGTAGGATTACATGGATATTTAACTATGTATGAAGCATAAGTCTGATGCGAAGCACACATCGAATGCTAGAGTGATTTTTACATCGGTTCCGTGTTGCTCCGTCTCGTTCCGTTACAGAGCTCCCCAATAAAACTTGTTTTGAAACTGGATGTTTTGTTTATTATTTGAATGTGCTCCGAGGTCGTACCTTCGAAATTGCGAACGTCATTATATTACGGGCTTATTAAACACACTTTGACGAGCAGTATACCTTCAACATACCTATTGAATGATTGAATGAATCAGTTTATTACAGAATATGACGTTCCATATACAAAGAATAAGGTAACTATGCTTCCTATACACATACACACATATATATAGATAGTTTTAAAGACCAATTAATAAAAAAGCAACTATAAGAACAACTGCTTCTTTTTTGGTTTTGAGATGGCTACACAGTTACAAAACTACCGTTTTTGTAAAGATACGTCATGTTTGTTTTTGCTCGATTAGCCATCGTTCAACGCAGCTGGGTTTGAGGGTAAATTCTATTACATTGCATGAATAGCATTTTTCATGTTGTAATTGTACCAGTCGGCGTGTGGGACACATCTGCCGTGATCCGAATCCCGAATCGAGAAACGACCTCGCGAACGTACGTTCCAATGCAAATGCAATTTGAGTAATTCATCGAACACGCCAGGGTGCAGTCGTCCGTGTCGTCTCCTCGTTACGCGCCTCCAGACTCGAAACAAAGACAAAGCTGGGCGTACGTGTGCGACTGAGCGTGACCCATGACCCGCGTGACCCGCCTGGGGGGCTCAGTTGGCCGCAACAGATGTGCAGGCGGTAATTCTTCATGCCTCGGGCACTCGTAGCAGATGGCATTTGGCGACAACCGAGCTACAAGGCCAAGTCTGCACCAGCCGGGAAGCGAGGGAAAGGTAGCTGATGGCGGTTGTTTTCGGTGGAATTATAAACACAGTTTGAAGTCTTGCGTTGCAGGTAGAAGGAATATTACGTCTTGACTCGAGAAGTTGTGTTTACGGTAGGTAAGTGCGTCCAATTTGGACAGTGCCTTTGTCTCCCGGCACGCGCTGAACATCGGATTATGTTGCGCGACGTTAGTGTTGAATACTCTAGCGACAGTTCGCAGGCGATAACTGGTCTACTCGTCATTAGCTCGTTTACAGCTTGACTAGATTCCTAGCAAAGTTGTAAGCGTTTATAATTATGGAGTACGTTGAACTAACTTCACATCGAAGATTGTCTAGTGTGTTCATTATGATATCGATGTACAAGTTAGATTGTTGAGAAAGTCGGGGCAACATATGAACAGGTGGTTACTGCTTCCCTGCCAACGAACTGTTTGGACTGGAGTACACAACCAACCTAAAGATCTTTCCCTTTACCGAATCACCCCCGTTATTGCATCCAGACTCTAGCATTATAGTTTGAGGAATAGGCCATTTAAGGTGGGACTCCATCTTTCTGATAAGTTATGACATTTTCAGAAATCAAATTTTGATGACATGTTAATTGATTGGCAAAAATTTGTGACATCTATATATTATATTTATGAGTTGACACAACTGTCACATGAAAGTCTTGCAATAAAGACTTGACATTCAATTGAAGGAAAAACAGTAATTTAATAAACTACCATTTAAGAATGATGATTCTTTATACTTTGACATAAAGTGTATTGTGTATTGTATTATATGTTCTCTTACATTTATACTTTGATCTAATTAACTCCATTTAAAATGATATATGTCACAAGTCGCATGTCTCCTCCATCATTTACGTCACAAGCATTGATGACATCTCAACAGAGTACATAACACAGGGTGTATCAGCAATAGCAAATGAACCATAATATTATGCAGTTTGCAGACTTCATTTATTTGAAATCATCATGGGCAGTATTAGGCCAACATTTGGATATTGTTAACCGACACAAGCATGATTGTTTTACAACTTTCGCATGAAAGAACATTGAACTTTCAGCTCTTAAATGTCTGAAGAACACATTAAACTATGAAGACTAGATGGAAACATTATGGATACTAGGAGAAAACATCTGGCAGACTGGGATACCAACTTTGTAAATTTGTGGTCATAGCTTGTGTTCCACATGTTTGTAATTTGAGGATAAAATGTACTAGTTTAGTGCACAGGCACTATTTACAAGATGGTGCCCCAAGCCAAACCGTTCCAAGTCAGGCATATTCCCTGATGGATAGCAATTTCATACCCTGCTTGTATAACAAAGCATGAAGCTGCAGTCATTTCCATGTCTGTAACAGCTTGATGGGAGTAGACAGAAACGGGTCACAGTGATCTCAACATGTCCTGATCATTGCCTACACTTCCAATTGTTCAGCAGTTCCTGCACAGAACAATGCTAAGGATGTTGGGTAATTGAAATCTCATTAGCGCCAACATCCTCATTTCAAAGGTACACTTCTTTGGGTAATTAAAAACTCATTACTACCAAATTCCTGTTTTATTTCAAAGTCTACCATCTCTGAGGTTATTCACAGTTTGTTATGGAAACAGGCAAGCAAGTATTTGAACAGCTTAATCAAAGTTGGGCAACTCTGAACTCTAATCATAACCGGACTGTTTATTTAGCATAATCGATTTATTACTAAATTCCTCAAGAATATATTTGGTGATTGTATATAGTCAGATAACTAACTAGCTTTTACATAGTAGTTCAAGATTGTGTTTTTGTTTAATCTTTTGAATTTCAAATACAGTTTTTTATACACCAGGCAACAACACTGATATTTATTGAGTCAGTTTTGTGAAACCATAATGAACAACGTTCACATTTTCAAAAGACATATGCGCTGTAACTTTGTGCATATTATTTTATTATAAACAGTGTAAATGCATATTATTTATTTCATTTAGTATGCTGTGTGTTCGTGGACTCATTTCTCATAATCATCTCAGATTCTGGGTATGTTTCCATCAAAACTGAAAGTCTGGTGTAAAAAAATATGGTTTGGTGCATTGCGATTAAGTTCCCAGCCACATCTGTGAATAAATATGTTTATGGTCCATTTCTTACAAGTGTTTTCACACTTGCCCAATCATTATTCTGATTAATGAAGATAGCCAGGTTAATGGACGTTTAATGTGCAGAACTTGATGGTTGAAGACTTGAAGCATCTTTCAACTGCCTGCTTTAGTTGTTCGATCAATATCACAATCATGTCATTTCAAAGACTAGTGTGCTCTACATAAAACCAGCATTCATACAATACAGTATCATTTGCCCTTAGAAGCTAGAACATATATCCAACAAACCCTTTGTAAGTTTGCAACCATATAGTAGCTGTCATTCCATGTCAGTTATTATCACCAAGACACCTTGAATAAAAAATTGTACTCTGTTTAGTAATAGAGATGTTGCTTTGTGGTAAAATATTAAGTTCCTGCTTTGATTATCCTGTGTTTAATGCCAGACTGTTTGTGTATTTATAGGATAAAGTGAGACCGTACAAAGTGGGCCATGGGTAGTGACTGAGATGAAGTCACCCATGTTGAATCTATGATGTGGAGGTCAGCCGGTAAGTCATCTCTCCTTACCCATGTTCAACTAACACTACTGAGGCTTTCTGGGACTTCCTAGATGCTGGACACTTTCAATTGCCGCGATTTTAAGTAAAAGTGGACACCATAGTCTATTGAAACTTGTCAAATTATTATACAATTTCTACGTGATTTTCAAATTTATTTATTCTGATTAGTCAAATGTGAGGTCCTTGTAACGTATTAAAGAACTCTGGTGCATTGGTAAAGATGGTATTCTTTCAAGAATAGGGGGAATGTTACATTTCCCACATTTAAACACTGGAGTAGGTTTACATTTCTCTAGTTGCTGGCAGTGGTTGGCAGATATGCACATGATGGATGGGAGTAGACCCCCTCTTTGAAAACATGATCTGGTTGGTTTCCAAGGGGTGACAATTGATGGAGGGGGGACATTTCACGTCAGCAAGATGTTCTCCAAAACAAAATTTTAGGACTTGGCACACTGTTGGGTGCTGCTGGTTGGTGTCAAGATGGCAGTTCAAAGTGATCAGTTTCTGTTAGAATCTGTTTTACTTCTGCACATGTTGTGGATGTTGGTGGGTAATTTTAAGCAGTGTATAGCTTCAGAGGGGGTACAACAATACTGACAAATGAAAGATGACAACAAAATAATAAATTATCATTAAAAAAACATGACATTGTGTGATTTATGTCTAATGGAAATACATTTGACATAAAATAGTAAACACTTTTCTGAATTAACTTTATAATGCTCCTGAAAATAATTGCGAAAAACATATTCAGGGTTTACCCCAAACATTCTAGAATTTGATTTAATATGAACCCTGGCCTGTAGTTTTCGGCACTATTCTCCAAAGAAGACCAGATTCAATAAACCCTGCACCTAATTCAAATTTTTTCTCCACTGAACCAACAGTCCTTCCCATACCCAGAGCTTCCTGCCACTAATAGCACCCCCTGCTGTCTCCCAGTCCCCTTTCTCTGCACTCCCAGCTTGTCCCACACCATCACATGTCAATTTGAAGGCAATAAAGTAGATAGGACCCCATATAAGCAAACAGTTTGCTATCCACTTCCTTGTGTTTAAATGAGGAACCAAACTAGGGCTGTGTCCCTGTCATGGAGAGAAACCAGGCACCAGGGAGGCTGTTGATGGAGTGATGCCCAACTGGCTCTCCAAGGTGCTTCCCAGTTTTAATTTAGCAGACCCCCTGCCGCTAATCCCTTGAGCAAACCAGGCTGACTGGGGTCATCTCAAAGATAGCAGTGGAACGTTTTTTATTTAATTAAAATAATAATTATTATTAAATGGTTATTGCACCAGTATATAATGTTGCTGTTATGTAATACTATATTAATAAGTGATATTAGTATATATAATTGGAAAGTTGTATCTTATATTCATGTATAGCTAAAATCTGCACAGTTGTTAACATTAATATGGGGGATCCAAAACTGCCCCCGCTCCCTAGGAGGCTGCCATACATAGTGCATTGGGCATCCTCTGCAAACATGTAGATGTTTTTTTAAATGGCACGATTTGTGTGACACGTAAAACAGGGAGGTTCAGTCAACATGGTTGGTGGATTTGACCTGAGAAAGTTTATAATCCACTGAACTAAACCATTGTTAGTATATAGTCATATTTAATAGTCAACCTACACAAAGTTCTTCCAAACCACATCGCCTAGAAAGATGCCTCCAGTTTGAATTTGCCACCAAGATCCCTTATGAAAACATGCCTACAGCAGCTTGTGATAGGGGGTCATCTCATAAATTGGTTTGTATTATCTGGGGGTTAAATTGTTTACCTACACCTAATGTCCCTCTGGTCTCTGGTCATCCATAAGAATTACATTTTGCTGATGTTTGTATTAGATTAGGCTTTAGACAGAACGTTTAACTAGTAGATTTTGTATGCATTCATTTCAGCAGCTTAGTCTGTTGTTGGCTTTGTGTGGGTACAGCCCCTTAAAGCATTGGGTAATTACAATCTCCAGATGTTTTGCTTCACTGAACAGCTTCTCAAAACAATTTTGTGTAACATTCAACATGAAACCAATATAATTTCTCCAGTCTCCCTTATAGGATACCTTTTATTATATATCGATCAACCTATGTGAAACTTTGCAGCAAGAAACTTGATATTCAGCTGTCCTGGCGAATCCAGCAGCACACATTTGGAGCTGTGATTGAAAAATAAATTATGTTTATGGGGAAAAACACATTGACGTATAAGGTCATATAAAATAATTCTTGGTTTCTCGTCAGAATTTTGTCAAAAATTAAATGAGGGTGTGCTGAATTCCTTATGCTGATGGAGGTGTTACTGTTAGCGACTATCAAAGGGGTTAATCTCAACAATTAACAACTTAAGATGTGTACCAAGTGTATTTCTTACTAGCAACAAACCCATGGACAAATTTGATTGGCCTGGCACAAATCATAGTTTTCACATATTATGCTAGTACATATATATCTGTGCACAGGACATGTTGATTCACTGGAATTTTGTATTTAAGAGATGTCTGATCTTGGAATGCAACTTTAATATGTAGTACTTGTTACATTTAGCACCCTCTAGTAACGTTTTTCTTTGATCTGTGAGTATTCTAGTGCAGCAGGGTCTGTTATGTCTCACGGGGTTTAAAACGTTCCCAAAGACCAGCTTCTGTTACTTGTATCTGCATTGAAATGGCACAGTGAATGAATACTGTAGAACAAGCCTCCAGTTGGCTGCATTGGGTCTTTGATCACACTAAACTTATCCCATTGAGTTTACTCTGATCCATTCATTAAGTCTGCAAGCTTCCAGACCAGACAACTAGACAGGGTGTCCATTTCATCATATCTGCATAGGTTCTTCCCTTCTAGGCGAAACTTGATATTTCTAGTTCTTTATCGTATCTGCCCCAGGATTTATTCCCAAGCCTTTGTCTTTGATAGAAGCATTGTCTGATCTATCAAAGAGTCCTCTTTTGTTCAATCAACATTCAACAGGTTTGACTTTGTGAATCACACCCCCACACTATGCAGATTGAGAGGTTAGTTTTTAAATGGCCTGCAGTCTGCCAAGAGTCTTGTAACCCCATACCCTTCATCTTATGCTTTATCTTTGCCCCATGTCCAGGTCCTCAGTATGATTGTAGGGTGTTTTGACAGTTGGATGTTTGTTCAACTATCAATTTGTGGTCTGTGGTATAGACATTGCTACACTTCTGAATACAGTGTGACAGTTAATGTACTTAATTAAAGACCCACCGTACCAAGCTAATATCTACTAGCTCGCAACAGGAAGCAGTTCAAGGTTTTCCTCTCTTGACAAGGTTTTCCTCTCTTGACAAGGTTTTCCTCTCTTGACACTGTTTGTTTGTCAGTGGTAGTTCTGTATGGTTCAGTTTGATCAAAAGGATTGCTCTGGTTAAGTAAGAGCAGCCATGTCATTTAGGATTCAAAATTCAAACATATCCGAGAATTCACCCAGAATGCCATTTGGTGACCAAACAAGCCAGATTCTGTCTTACGTATGGCATGCACCCTTCCAACATCGCCATCTGCACATGTATATATATATATATGTACCCTGTATGTATATATATATGATATATAATTATATAAATTATATATATATATATACCCTGTATATATATATATTATATAATTATAAATTTGTCCATTCAGGAACCAGAAATTTACATCTGTATACAACAGAAATGTCATAGTCCACAAATATGTCATTTTCATTTGTTATTAACACTTAAGGGGAATTCTGTGTCCTTCAAGGATTCATGTGTACCGCCTTCTGTATCCTTCATGGATTCATGTGTACCGCCTTCTGTATCCTTCATGGATTCATGTGTACCGCCTTCTGTATCCTTCATGGATTCATGTGTACCGCCTTCTGTATCCTTCATGGATTCATGTGTACCGCCTTCTGTATCCTTCATGGATTCATGTGTACCGCCTTCTGTATCCTTCATGGATTCATGTGTACCGCCTTCTGTATCCTTCATGGATTCATTTGTACCGCCTTCTGTATCCTTCATGGATTCATGTGTACCGCCTTCTGTATCCTTCATGGATTCAAGTGTACCGCCTTCTGTATCCTTCATGGATTCATGTGTACCGCCTTCTGTATCCTTCATGGATTCATGTGTACCGCCTTCTGTATCCTTCATGAATTCATGTATACCGCCTTCTGTATCCTTCATGGATTCATGTGTACCGCCTTCTGTATCCTTCATGGATTCATGTGTACCGCCTTCTGTATCCTTCATGGATTCATGTGTACCGCCGTACATTTAATTTAATTCCAGGACATATCTCCTTGGATGAATTCCCATTCATATAGTATAAATACAGACAAACCAAAGTATTTGTAGTCAATTACAATGCTCAAAAGACAAATTAATTTAAACCATTGTAATCCCCACTTAATTAATGGTTGCAATCATGATTACAATTTTCTTACAAGTGCAATTTCATTTGCTTAGGTTTAATCTCAATGTAAACAGTCAGATATGTTCAGTTCCATTAATAAAAATCAGATTGCATTGCATTGTATTCCAGTAATTAGTATGTCATTCTAGAATGTAGTAACAATCAAGAAACTGTAAACTTTCCAGAAGTAATCGTAACTGATTACACACATTTTAATCATACTCATTGTCATATGAATATAAATTTTTAATTTGAATCATAATTGATTACATTTATGGTGCAATCTCTCCATCTAACTTGAACTATGGTTGTAAAATGAAATAAAAGTTTATCACATATTATTTCTCACTCACTCTCTCATCCCTTGACCCGAGCCTAGAGCTGTGTAATTGGAGGCTTCCAGGGTGAGGACTTATTCTATCTGGGATGGTTGTGCGATGCATAGCATAACTCCCTTGGGTGTAGAATGGTTCACTCTCAGATGTTATCCATGTATGTTTGTTTGCTGTCTTCCTCGTTTTGTACCACCTTTGATGGTTTCTCTGTGCCTTGTATTTCTTTAGCAAGTCAGTTCTGTGTGCTTGTATGGCCAAACTATTGCCATTTTCTGCATTTCACTGTAATCAAAAGCGTTTCTCGAGGTTCTGCAGTTTAAGTGATTATTTGCATTACTGTCATATTTATGATAATGTCTCAGTACAAAATGTTCATAATCATTTCATTTTAAATGCATATTAATGGTGTAAATACACACCCTGCATATGTAACAAAGTTGATGGTATTACTTGAGGGTATCTTATTACCTGTGGTTATCACATGACTAGTAAATATTGTGTTACTAGTGGGTATGTTATTAGCAGTATTACTAGTGAATATTGTACTACCAAAATGTTAAAAACTGGACAATGACAGGAGGTCAACACTAAATTCATCTCAATTGAATTAGTTCACCTACCCCCTGCATTGACAGGGTATTAGCAGCTTGACTAAATGGTACTTGTAAGTCCAGTGGGGTGAATAGAACTATCTGCCCTCCTTTGTGCATGTAGCATGGGTAACACCAGGGGGTAACATGAAGCTTGGGGGGGCAGTCAACAGTGAAATGGGTACAAATAGATGAAACATGGGCAGTGAACAAATGGGCAAGGGTGAATAAGAGAAGGTGGTAGGAGTTGATTGCTGAGAACATTACCCTGGTCCTGTGATGTGTAGCCACAGGCTATGAGCTGGGTGGTATTAGGGGGTAAGTAGAATTAAGGAGATTGGAGGCAGAGGAAAGACTACTTGGTCAGTGAGATTGTTACAAACTGTAACAGACACTAGTGTCCAGCCACACAGACACAAGGCAGTTGATCCGGGCTGAAGGGGTCATCTCAAAAACGGGTCATCTCTGTAGACAACCAAGGGGTCATCTCAATAAGTAATCATGTGGTCATCTAAATAGAAAACCAAGGGATCATATCTACATACAACCAAGGGGTCATATATGTAGACAAACAAGAGGTCATCTCAACAGACAACCAAGGGTCATCTCAACAGACAGCCAAGGGTCATCTCAACAGACACCAAGGGATCATCTTCATAGACAACCAAGGGGTCATCTCTGGTGATAACCAAGGGGTCATCTCCATAGAAAACCAAGGGGTCATCTCCATAGAAAACCAAGGGGTCATTTCCAACAGACCAGTGGGTTATTTTCATACACAAACAAGGGATCATCTTCGTAGACAACAGATGGATCATCTCTGTAGACAACCAAGGGGAATTTGCATGGACAACCATGAGGTCTTCTTTGTATATAACCAAGGGATCTTTATGTAGACAACCAAGGGATCATTTCTATATAAGTTATCTCTATATAGACAACCAAGGGGTCATTTCTATATAGACAAACGGGGGGTAATTTATGTAAATAACCAAGGTGTCATCTCTATATAGACAACCAAGGGTTCATTTCTGTAGACAACCAAGGGGGTCATCTCTATATATGCAACCAAGGGTTCATTTCTGTAGACAACCAAGGGGGTCATCTCTATATATACAACCAAGAGGTCATTTCTGTAGATAACCAAGGGGGTCATCTTTATATATACAACCAACAGGTCATTTCTGTAGATAACCAAGGGGTCATCTCCATATAGACAACCAAGGGGTCATTTCAATATAGACAACCAAGGGGGTCATCTCCATATAGACAACCAAGGGGTCATTTCAATATAGACAACCAAGGGGGTCATCTCTATATATACAACCAAGGGGTCATTTCTATAGACAACCAAGGGGTCACCTCTGTATAGACAACCGTGGGGTCATTTCTATAGACAACCAAGGGATTATCACTGTAGACAATCAAGGGGTCATCTCTAGGCAACTGATAAGTTATCTCCATATACAATCTAGGGAATCAGATCATCTCTGTAGACAACAAAGGGATCATCTTCATAGACAACCAAGGGATCATCATCTCCATAAATGACCAAGGGGTTGTCTCCATAAACAACCAAGGGTCCTCTCTGTAGACAACCAAGAACCCGTCTCCATAAACCACCACTTGAGGGGTTTTATCCATAAACAACTATTTAAGGGGTTTTCTTTATAAATGAACACTTAAGGGGGTTTTCTCCACTGACAACCATGTGACACATGTAGATCTGTGTTTGAATGAGTACTAGGTCTACTTGATGAACAAACAGATAATACAACTAATAGTAGTCTCATTGTGTGTATTTGAGTTCACCCAGTTGCACCATTGAGCTGATACGTCAAAGGCAGTGGTTTGCATTGACAGCAAACTAAAGATAACAACACTTTTTCTTGGAACACTTTTTAAATGTAAATTTTGTTACGTAGCATGAAGACTTAGTGTAGCATTTATTTTGTGATTTTATCAAAGTTTCTTCTCTTAGTTGGTGACATCTGTCATGGTGTGTTTTGGTGACATGATAGGTGACATTTGTTTTTTGTTTGGACATGTTCTCTGAAGCCTTCCCAGGGTTCAGCCACTATTAATTTGAAAAGGGCTAAAAATAGCTGACACTGTTTTGTAAAACAGAGATCAAGCCAATCTGTTTAAAAGGTGCTAATGTTTCGACTTTTGTTGTCATTACTGTACAGATGTTGTGTTGTGGGTCATGAAATGTGTTACTTGATAACATGTGTGGTCTTTCTAATTGGACCGTAGAATAGTGATCACATTGAGGTTATCACACTGAAACATTCATTATGCATCAAAAAATTCTGACAGTTGTCCAATTGTGTAATATAATGTTGACAGGTATATAATATTATGTAATTGGGAGG